>MU670623.1:6254-19995 GCA_026770625.1 Nicotiana glauca
GATTGGAGTATCAAAGAAGGGTGAAATTCCTAAATGTCCGAATAGCCTCCAACTTATAGATGTGGTCGACAACACACCGATAAGAAGGACTCTACTAGACACGGCTCCGAGACATCCTAGGACACTTTAAAACCTTAGGCTCTTATACCAAGTTTGTCACGCCCCAAAAATAAGAGGAGCGCGACTGGCGCTCAACCGAGTAAACCCGACTGAGCAAGTCTGGCAGGTTTTATACGTACTACCCAACCAAACTCATAATTACATAAGGGATGGACTTCATTAAAAATACTTAGTAAGTATTCTATTAACAATTCCATTTCATTTCAATTAGCAGCTTAAATCATAAATATCGAAATATCATAAGTATTGTAAATCATTACCAAACATCAATATTTATCTTTTAAATTCCCATGCCCGAAACTACCCACAACCTATCTACGGGAGCCTCTAAATACAATTGAAGAATAATATGGAAATGCCGGCGACAAGGCTCCGGCTATACCTTATACAAACATCAAAACAAGATCCTAAAACAGAAGTGGCATGAGCCACATAGGGCCCCGAATGGAAAGGGGCTCGCCGAATCAGCTGACGGGAAGGGATGAGGAGTTACGGTCGGTGGACTCGAGTACCTGCTATGGATCCACCTACAATCATAACACAAATGTAGCGCCCCCGGCAAAAGGGACATCAGTACATTTGAATTGTACTGGTATGTATGAACAAACCTTCCCCAAAGTAAACTCAAACCATACACAAGTTGCAAGCAATAACAGAATCAACAATCGAATATACAGTTAAGGAACAATCAAGCCAAACAAGTCTACAATCTGTCCTTTTTCCCTTCAACATTTCCACATCAATGATTTAACAATTTGATACACTAGTAGAGAACAGTAATAGGAGCAGCAACCAAACACACATGAAAGGAACAATCAAGCCAAACAAGTTTACAAACTCTCCTGTTTTCCCCTTCCACATTTCCACATCAATAGTTTCACAATTGGTTCAAAATTTCATTTCATATGGCGATTTTGATCGCATTTCCAACCTTATTACCTCGGCCACCCTTATTACCTCGGCCACCCTTATCACCACAACCCAAACCTTATTTCTCCGCGTTATGGTGCGCAACCCGATCCCACCGTACAGTTCCAATTCACAAACAACACAACAACAATAAACAATTCACCAAGATCAACAACGATACTTCTCAAGAAATAACAACAACAATATTACAAGTGTTTCCATAACCATCAATACTATTTTCCATCATTTTCAACAATTCATATGCAATTTAAGTCACCACAATAATTTTCCACAATAAGCCAAGCATGTTACTTCCACGGTTGTTCCAACTGCATCATTTACGGTTTCCTTTCCATCATTTGTTTCTCAACTCTTACCACATAACACTTTGACAATCACGCATTTTCAATAAGCCAAGCATGTTACTTCCACGGTTGTTCCAATTGCATCATTTACGGTTTTCTTCCATCATTTATTTCTCAACTCTTACCACATAACACTTTGACAATCACGCATTTAGTTTATTGCTAATTAATTGCACCATTATATCAGAAGACTTAACCACAAACACCCAAATCAAACCAATCACAAGAATTTCACAAATAGTCCACATAGATATCACGTACCAAATAGTCGTACATCAAACAAGGTGACTCTACAAAGGTCAAAGTTAGCCATACATACCTTTCTTGAGATTTTCTCTAATTACTACGATATTCCGGAAACTCTAGCAACTTCAATCTATTTCGAGACATAACAAAATTAATACAAATTAGGAAGGTATTCATGGTTTCAGCTCATTTGAGTTTTTTATCAAACACTAGTTGAGCATCTTAATTATTAACTCTCTTTTACAAGGTTCCTTCATTCTCCAACCAAATCTTTACTTAATTATGTTCAATAATCTCCCATAAACCTAAGTTGTGCATGCATGAATACAAAATACTAATACACCCAAGAATCACACCTTAATAACCCATCTTATGCCCCAAACTCAAAATTAAAGTCTAGGGTATAGAACCTTACCTCTTAGATGAAGAACTTGTGGTTGGGTTCTTTGATTCTTAAAGGTTGATGCAAGGTTTGGATGATTATGAAGCTAGCCCTCTCCTTTCACTCTCTATATGCTCTTCCATCTCTCTAAAATCAGTAATAAATGACCCCAAAATGAACCCCAAAGCCTATATATTGAAATGGGGTCGGGTTATAAAAATTAAAAAATTAACCCTCCGATGTCAACTCTGCTATAGCAGAATGGAGCGCAGAATGAACATGCGGGCTGCAGAATGCACCGCAAAATCGGTGCCCAAAACTGGGCTACACTGGTTCAATCTGCGGTTTGATTTGCGACCGCAGATCAAAAATGCGAACCGCATAATTGACATTGAGATCGCAGATCTGACATGACACAGGATCGCATTTTCCAGCCTTTGGTAATTTGATCATAACTTTGTGTATGAGTGTCCAAATGACGAACGGTTTGAAGCGTTGGAAATTAGACTCAAAGACCTTTCATTTTATATACTATTCACCATATAAAACCTTATAAATATTTATATATGCTCGCTTAAAGTGGAGCCTTGTGCGAATCCATTTGGAATTTTAGCCTATTACGAAAATTTTTCCATTTGGCATACACTTAGGCTTCCATTTGGACCTCACATCACTTACCATAAGACTTATACTCATATTTACCAAGTATAATTGATGTCCACTATGTTAATAGCACATAAAATATAATAATTAGCCTACGTGGCACCACGAAATCCTAGATTACTTAGCGAAATTTTCCGGGCCTTACAAGTAAGCAAACAATGAACTGGAAAAATGTGACTTAATAAGTAGAGATCTAAAATTCTCCAATGAATCAGTATATTTTGTACTTTTACTCTATTTTTATTTGTTTTTGGATTTTTGTAGAAAAACTATGATCTAAAGAAGGTTTAAAGCTAGATGACTTCAAATTTTGAACCTCTTGGAAGTTTGAACTTCAAAATTGAAATTCAAACTTGAATAAAGAGATTTTGAGGGGAGATTAAGAGCTGGAGAGTTTTCAGGAATTTTCCAAGGTATCCAAACTTGTAAAACAAGGCATTAGACATGCCTTTTATAGGCACAAAAGGGGGCAGGAGGTTCTGGAAATTTTTACTTATTTTCCCCCCTTTTTATTTTCAGAAATTGAACCTTAATCCCTATTTTTATAACATGTTACCCAAGTTACTGTATTAGAAATGCAGAAACTTACACTAAGGCCCCCTTCTAGAAGGCACTAGGGTATTCTTCTACCTATAGAATACCCACACTACCCTTATTTGGGTTCTACAATTACTAAATCTTAATAAACCATCCCATTTTGGATGCCTAAACTACCCTTGATTGCCCCTGAAATTACTAACCAAAACAACCCCTTACTTTAGCTAAAAAATCAACTATAGTTAATCCTAATGAGTCTAAATCAGTTTACTAAGCCTTAATAAACCATCCCATTTTGGATGCCTAAACTAACCTTGATTGCCCCTGAAATTACTAACCAAAACAACCCTTTACTTTAGCTAAAAAATCAACTATAGTTAATCCTAATGAGTCTAAATCAGCTATAACCAATCAACAAAACTAAAATTTAACTCTAACTAATACTAACCTTTGAACTAATGAGCAGTAAACTATTAAGAACCCAGTAAAATATCATAATAATACTCAACAATCCTATGATTAACCAATATCAATAAACTACAGAACTAATTCATGACAATGTCAACCAGGTTTGAATTTTGACAAGTAACGACTAAACACTAATTCATGAATTTAGACTACTATCAGTAAGAACAGAAGAAGAATAAAAAAACAAAATTTAAACGATAATACCACCAATACTGATTACTGCCAAAACGGGTATAAGGAGAAGATGAACAAATGAAAATTATATTCAAATTAACTAAAGAAGTAGGAGAAACTCACCCATGCAAAGCTGTAATGGAGATTGAAGAATCGATTCAAGCCCCGGAATAATGTTAATCATTTGTTCTACTCAAAGAACAAACGAAAAACGTTATATCAAGGCTCGAATCCAATACCAGACTAAAAAAAAACGGGCAACACTAAGCAAAAGTGCACTCCTAGGGTTCTGCCGGATTTTGATTCAAGATTCGGGGCGTTTGGCTGATGTTTGAAGGGAACTGATGCTATACACGGAAAGAGAAGGAGGTGAGGAACCTAGGGTATAAATTTGGGGTTATTTGGATGATTTTATGTTTTGGCCGGAAAACTTCAATCTAAAATTCGAAGTGTTTGGCTGGGATTTGGGAGAAACAGTTTTGGGGGTTGGAAAGAGGAGGAAGAGAGGAGTAAGGGATGTAATTTTGGGGTGATTTGGAGCATCGCCGCCCGCGAAGACGATTTCCGGTCGGTGGAGATACGGCGGAGGTACGGTGGTGATACACCGGCAGCTGGAGATGGGGAGGGGGTACGAGGAGGGTGATATATGTCTTAGGGTTTACAGGAATTTTCGGACACTCTTATTTTAATTCATGAATCAATACGGGCCATCGGATTAGATAAGATCAATGGTTAGGATTGATGGACGCCCCAAAATGGCATTGTTTAGGGGGGCGAATCTGGACCGGGTAAGGTATGGGTTGGGCCAGTTGGAGCTTTGGTTTGGGCTATTGAAAAAGCCTGGGCATGGGTGGGAGATTTTTGGTCCGATTTTAAAATTAAAGAATGCACAGCCCAAAGTAAAAACCTTTTAATTCTTTTTATCTTGGTTTTCTTTTCTTTATTTTGTTTTTAATTTGTATTTTCTAATTTTATTGAATGCAAGATTAAAATAAAAGACCCAATTGACTGTACAATTCTACTAATTAATAACTAATTCCTAATTTAAGAGAAAACTAAATCAAAAAATGTAAAGTGTAAAATTTAAAATTGTGAAAAGACTATTTTTTGTTATTTTTCTCTTGTCTTAGAAATATTAATTGACTAAAATATAAAATCGAATTCTAAATGCAAGTGTACTATTTTTTTTACTTTTTTATGAATTATAGCAACTAAAATGCATACAAAAATGCACATAAGACACAAAATCATGCAATTAATTCCTAACAATTCAAATAATAAAAGAAAAATTCTAATTCTAATGAATTTATAAGAGTAAATTAAGTGTGGCAAAAATCACGTGCATACAGTAGGTATACCATACTTAATGCAGAGATCGTCTAAGTGATTCTATTGCGATTTGGAAAGCACCAGAGTCGGAGCGCAAGAATCCTTGTTGAAATAGCTTCGAGTCGAAGGATGCTTTGGTAACAACGCTTCCACTATAAGAGGATTGATATCCTCTTCTTCCTCCATCTCCCCTCCATCGGAAGGGAGTGGCGCGTTTGACGGAATAGCCACCGGGACCTCTGGTCGTTTCGGCGAGGTTTAGGCATGATTTTGGTTAAGAAAGAATTGCACACAGTTCAATGAAGAAGAAGGAAATTTTCGATCAAAGACAAAAGCACAAAAATGTGAAAATATGAATTGAAGGGTTGGAATACTCTTACGAATGACCAAAGTTCGAACTAAACCAAACCCTTCCCCTATTTATAGGGTTGGGTGGAACCGGAATCGAAGCGACAGACTTCAAATCAGTGCGGGAAACCAAGCGCTAAAGCATCTATTTTCCTGCCTCGAGAATACGCGCAGTGATGACACATGCGAATGCTTATGTCATACAAAGAAAGGCGTCTCATTTCGATGAGAGAGTTATGATTACTGTCTCCCACCGGTCACATCGTAACCCTCTAACAATTCAAACTCTCCCTGAACGGAGGCACCGATTCCGCATATCGAGGACGCATCTCGCTGCGACCCCGACGAGCGGAGGGACTAACTGTATGGGGTTGAATTTGACCAATCATGTCCCTAAGTCAGCACGACCGACCTCTGAACATACGCGAGCCGTGACAAACGGACGACTCGAGGATAATAAGAGAAATGACGTCACAACCTCGTCGTCCCCCAATACGATGTACTTTGGTTTGGTCTTTTAATACTTAAACAAGGATCCCTGCTATATAATGAGGATCCGAGCTTTCTAAGGGGGCAGATCTCTGTATATACAAGTTCTCTTACTCTCGCATTTCTCTCACATTCTCTCTTTCTCTCTCCCATATACTATCATTGCAAAATCGATTACCAAGATCTTCCTAGGGTTTATTGTTTTCGATTACGATTTACCCCTTCATCTCTTTTGATTGATTTGCTTAAAAAGTATTTATTAACTTTTGAGTCAAACAAAAGCGATTATGGCGGATGAGTAGGACGCCATTAATAATAATTGCGGCAGTTCTAAACTGCCGCTATAAGAAAATGAAACCACCGCAATTACCCCAGTTTTATTCCATAGTAATCCTTGTCTTTGAAAATCATTGCAGCATTCCATTGTGAGTGGTATGCCTACACTACTGAAAAATTGATCTATGGTAACGGTTGGAAAATTGTTCCTAAAGACTATTAAACCGTTGCCATAGGTATATTGGAACGGTTTACAATCCGTTACATCAACTCGCGTGCCCATAGGTCTATTGGAACGGTTGTTGCAACGGTTTGCATAACCGTTCCTATAGATACGTCTATCACAACAGTTTTCCCCTTCTCTGTTGGAACATTTATCTTTTTCAATTGGAATGGTATAAAACCATTACTATATTGTTTATGCAACGATTCTTAACCGTTACCATATTATTTAAAGCAACACTTATGTAAGCTATTGATACGGTTATGTATGGGTATGGCAACGGATCCTCTAAGCTATCGCAAGGGTTATGTTTGCATTTGGAACAGTTTATAGATCAATTTGGAACATTTTATAGAACCGATTGCAACGGTTTACGTTGTCTACTGGAACATTATTTTTGCCATATTGCAACGGTTCTGGTAGGCTATTATATCAATTCAGTTAAAACCAAAATATAGCACATGTTATAAATTATATTTATATATATAACAAAATAATAATAACATCAAATTTTAAATACATCATAAAATAAAACTATTAATAATATAAAATTATCCATCAAGCAAATAATATCCATAAAGCAAATGTTCTACCCCAAGTGCATAAGTTTAGTACATTTCAAGAAAGTAAGTTTCAAAAATGTTGATAACAAAAGATTCCTAGAACATTCATCTATAACAATTCAAAATTCTATCTCAAGTAAGGTCTAGTTATTCTTCATCACTCATTTCTTGATCTACTCCACCTACAAAAGATGATAAATAAAGTTCTTAACAGTTCTAAACTTCTGAAACAACATGATCTGATTGTACTTCCATTACTTTTTCAAAGGAACAAAAGTAATAGAATAGATTTCTCATTTTCATAACGAAGAAACATGATCTGACTGCATGTTTCAATATGAACGACACAAGTACAGGGAATCTATTATCTACTGTAACATAGTTTCCCGGAAAATATTAGTTTTGACTAGTTGTGTAATGTATTAGATCAGACAGAGAAAGTAGAAATCTCACAAGTCAGAAATCAAGATAAGTACACTCAATTTTAGTGTCAAAAGAAGCATCTTCTCTTTGCGCATAACCCCCAACTAGTTTCATCCTCAAATTCATAACCAATTTTTCTAGATCTTAAATTCTATCTCGTGAGTTATTGTAGCAATCAGATTTTTCCAGATTTCGTCTTGAATTTTTGTTCTTCGTGTCAATGATATGGTGACGTTTTGAGATGCCATGGAATGCTTAAAGGTCTAGCTGCTGAGAAAATTATGGAATCTGGTGTGAATTTCGTCCCAGTTTCTACTGCTACATTGAATGATCTTAATGTAGCAGATGTTGGTGGGATCTCACAGGATTTGAAGGCTTCTAAAATTATGTGTGTGATCGAGATTCAGTTGGAGTTATGAAGGATCTAGGTGATAGACAAAAAACTGATCGACACACTACTGTTTCAAGGCTGGAGACTAATTTTGCACACAATGCAGCTGGGGATCGAGCTATACAGCTGACAAACTTGTCAAGAAAATTTGCAGTTGGGCAAGAGTTGCATATGTTAAACAAAACTAATGTAGCTCCTGATATGAAAAAAAAACAAATTTCCAAAAGATATTCCTGCTACAAGAGCTTTGGCAACAATTTACAATGCAGTGAGTAAAGCAGCAACTGTTGTGTTACCTAGGAACAATGTGACTGCTATTAAGCATGATGATGAGCAACAAATGGAGGGATATGATACCTTGAATAAAGTGACTGCTACAGGAAATTCAGGGGAAGCAACTGTTCCATTGCAAACATTTGCAAATCTGGAAACTAGTAGTCCTCGACCTGCATCTAAGTTTGATAATATAGGTACACAATATGCTGCACAAGCACATAGTTCAAATGTACCTACTCTGCAATTTTCAAGTCCACACATAGAAGAAATTATCAAGGAAGCACAAAAAGTAATGATCTTGAATCCAACTTTAATCAAGCAACCTTTGGTTACTCTAAATACCTCTGTGTTTGAAATTCCATCACAATCAGAGGAGTCTTGTGGTGAGGTTGAAGGTGAATTTGGGAATCTAGTGTTATCAACTGATGTTCAAGATAGTACAGATGATGAATTACGCTCAGTAGGCTCATTACCAATAACATAAAATTGTAGCTCACCACCAACACCAAAAAATTGCAGCCCTTCGATTTTAGGTGGTACTATGATGTAAAATACAATAACACTAAAATCTGGGCAACAATAGTACAAAAATTAGTTAGAGCTGATGTTGTACAAAAATTATCCGACAATCAACAAGAACAATACAACTCCAACCAATGCCAGTATAAATACGACCAAAAAATTCATAGACATTACTACCAGAATTCATCATAAAGTAACTATTCTTACAATAAGCATCAACCTACTGCACCTGCACCCCTCCTCCTATATGAATCATTTATATGGATTCTTCTCTGAAACTATGTCATACCAATATGAAAATGACTTAAATTCATTAGTACCATAATTCATTATAAATTAACTATTCTTACACTGAGCAACAACCTAATACAACCCTCCTTTACCGGGACATGGTGAATTCACATAGGTGGAGATTTTGACAAAATTAAACAACTACACATCGGTCCCAAACAAGTTAAAATTTGTTATATGAATCCTCACTGACCAATGTCCCAAATTTAAATTCAGCCACGCCAACATTTTACAAACTAAAAATAGAAAATGAAAAGTACTAGAAGTAAGGTCAGAAGGTTAAACCTGAAAGAACATGGTGAGGACATCGGAAGGGGAGACGAAAACAGAAACAATCTGATCAACGGTAGTTGTCGCAGCAGCAGATGCTTCATCGACAACAGCAGTGGCATCTTCTTCCTCAATGGTGAACCATATCCTAGTATTTCTCAAAGGTTCCTTCGCTTTCACTAAACTCCGAGAGTAAGAATAGCTGAAGGGAATGGCCCCGTTCCTTTGACATCGAAGGAACTGAATTGGAAACAATTTGGGAAGAACAATAGATGAAGAATGGGGAACTTGAGAATGAGATTTAGCTCTGCAAACTGAAAATGCTGAGACGGTCGCCAATAACAGAGGAACACTTAAACCAAAAAATTGCTAACCTGAGAGTTCACCCGTGCAGATTTGCTGCCAAAATTGCTGCAGAAAACTTATCAGAAACAACCTAGATTTCAAATTTTAGTTGCTACAATTATGTTGTTAAGTTGCAGCTACAAGAAACAGGACAATATTAGGTTTTTAAACAGGAAGAAACAAGATAGTATCAACAAGAAACATGACATTTTGACATTATGCAATTCTCTTATGGCAATGTTAATTGCATGAATATTAAAGAAAAAGTTGTCCTTTCTTATTAATATCCAATATATTTTATTTTGTAACACCAACTTGAGAGTTTTTACTAATTAAATTCCACATGGACATAGGTTTCACATACCCTATATATAAATGTAGATGCCTTATCAAACTAACCCAAGCAGGCTTAAATACATCTCTAGCTCTCTGCTTCTTTCAAAAATTGAAAAAAAAATCAAGAGAAAATTACAAAGAAATAGAAAATGGGATGTTGGACTGCTAAAAATGCCACTAAAGCTTTTCTCAAAACCATGAACATGGTAAGTACAATTATGAACTTATCATAACTGCAATCTAATATACAATTCAAATGATTTTTTCTCTTAAAGTTATTACTAATGTTATGTTGATTTGATTCAAGAAAAGAGAGCTACAGAACCAAATGGAGCAGAGTTCATCTCTGCGCTCACAACAGGAAATAATGTACGACTTATGGTAGTTTCTTGTGCAAATGTTGCAGACTCCACCACCCTTGCACTGGTGGCAGCAGCTCAACAAACATGAGGACGCATCGTAGGAGAAGGGTTGTTGTTGTCCAGAATTGGTGCAAAGGCGAAAAAGGTTACGGCTCAAGGGATAGAAAATAGAGGACATTGGATTGTTAAGTTAGACAAATGCATAGGAGAAGAACATGTACACAGAGTAAAAGCTCCTCGAAGGAGAGTGATTGAAGCCTAAATCTTGATACATTATACTTACTACCAGATACGAGTAGTCTTTTAGAGAATTTTAGTAGATTGAAATTGTAAATACTTATTTAATGTAGAACACTTCAGCTTTGATGGAAAACTAACAAAGATTCAAATATACGGGATGATAAATTTTGATAAATATAAAATGTAATTACCCAAATCAGCTAATATTGATCCGATAATCTAAAAATGGAGAGGAAAATAGGAAAGAGAGTTGTCAACATTATTATAAGTATCTGCAGTTTAACAGAATTTCCAACAGATTTCTAGATAAATTGCACAAGTTATCCAGAGCTATCTTGACGTACATACATACATAGACACAGACATTGCATACATACACACATACGCATACATTTCACACACAACACATACATAGCCCAGCCTAGACTCAGTCAGAAAGGATCAGTGAGTACAGTGCCACTATGGTGTCACTAACTTAAAATAATAGACAACTCTCTGATTGCAAGTCAAAAATGAATCATGTATTAACATCCAGACAGCTGACTAATTTATACTTTTCCCCAAATTACTCAGAAACGTGATATCTACCCAATTAGAATGCTGAGCAACCTAGAAATTTGTACTCAACCAATTTCGAGATGCATTACCCAACAAATGGAGAAAAATGGATCTAAAAATGGAATATCTAAGTATGAAGATTAAAACAAACCTTGTGGCCAAAGGATGTAAGCTCTAAGAAGACATACGACTTCTGAAGATCTGGAGAATTCCAACTTCTCACTAAATCAGTGACTTACTACAGATTCGAATCTAAATGATAGGGAGCAGATGGTGGTTCCTCTTCCTCGTAATCTTCGGCGAACAGATGAAGGTTTTTGGGAGAGACAAGTCGGAACATTTGGAAGAGATAGTGTTTGTCTCGTAATCTCCGTGTGTATAGGTATATTATTAGGTTTTATTATTTTATAAAATATTAAATATAATATATATATATATATATAGAAGCGGGTCTATATATCTTTTGGCGGGCCGTCCAAAATTTGGGGGGAAATTATAGAGGAAATTCGTAACCGTTGCCCTACATTAAACCTGCAAATACCCGTTACCATAGATAAACTTATTGTTACGATTTTCCAAAACCGTTGCCATAGAAAATCTACTGTAACAGTTTTTAGACTACTGCAACGATTTAGGGGCTAAACTGTACCAATAGTATCAACTACCTTATGCAACCGTTGCAACAGACCATCTATAGCAACGGTTATAGAACCGTGGCGATAAACAGCGTTGCCATAGTTCTAGTTTCTAGCAGTGATAGCAATGACTGACTCTCTGGGATGGCGGATGGTAGTGATAGGAGTAGGTGTAGCTGTGGTGATTGTTTAGCATATATGTTAGAATATTTGCAATTCCTTCAACAGTCGGTTTAGCCGTCGTAGGAGAGAGTGTGGTTGGTAGTGCGTGCCGGTACGGCTCTGTCCGGCGGCGCCATGGGACGGATCATGAAGGTGACGCTCTAAGGCTACCGTTTAAAAGTGCCAATAGTTTACTGTACGGAGAGTGTTTTTATTTTTTTACTGTAGAGAGAGATGTAACTCTTTAGCCAAACCAAGTGCCAATAGTTTACTGTAAGGCTACCGTTTAAAAGTGCCAACAGTTTACTGTACGGAGAGTGTTTTTATTTTTTTTTACTGTAGAGAGAGATGTAACTTTTTAGCCAAACCAAGTGCCTCTATCCTAATTTGATTGTTGTTGGATTTTCTTCACTATTCAATATCTCAATATGCCTTTTGATTGACTAAATTGCCCAATCATTAGACTTCACATCAATGAACACAAATTAAAGGAAGGAAAATCACCTGGACTGTCATAACCATCAGAGAATGGAGAAAAGCTGTTAAGCTTACGAATAATTAAGGTGACTTTCACACCTAATAATTAATTAATTTCTTGAAAAATTGAAGAGATGGATTAATATGACCTTGGCCAGGAAATATTACAATTAGAACATACATGGCAATCATTCTTCAAGTTTTCCATGGGATAGATTGGGAGGGAGGAGGGGTGGGGGCGGTGAATGATAGAATTGTCTATTAGGATTAGCTAATATAAAGCGTTTGTATTGTTATGTATATGATTTTAGAGCTTATGTAATAGAATTTTGGTTATATAGTGACTGATGACGACGTTTGTGCTGACAACATACATTTTATAAAAATTATATTAATATATTATCTTCATACTCCGTATCCCAATTTATATGTTACAATTCGAATTTTGATAGTCAAAAAAGTATTTCTTTGGTCACGATTTTATTATTTTTTTAAATTATTCATTGATATTACTATGATTTGTAGTAATTTTATTTAGTTTCGACATATGGAATTTTTTTTTTAAATCTTAAAAATGCTATGTTAGAATTGGAGGTCAAAATTTAAAAGTTTGACTCTCAAAATTCAAATTGTATCATATAAATTGGGAGAAGATAATAAAAACATAGTTATCAATTGTTATAGGATAAAAATCCAAGTAGAGAGTGGCAAAGACTAGGAGGTTTAAGAAAACCATCTTTATGGAAAACAAGACAGTAAATTCGGTTAATGCAAATTCTAAATAGCATAACCAAATAATTATTTTGGCAATGAAAGATTATTCGCAAGAGCATCAACTAAGAGGATTTATTAGAACGGCTCAAAGACTACTTCAATTTTTTCCTCAAACGCGAATATAATTCAATTAACTTTGAACTACGAAAGAGATAGAAAGCGAGGATAAAAAGTTTGCGAATTGAATTTTAGACATGCGATGTCAACTTTTATTATGGTTCTCTCCAACTTTCTTTCAATCCACATAAGAAAGATCATGCATGCAGTACTTATAACAAATTAATGGGTGTGATGAATTTTTAGGCTCCGTCAGCCTAATGTATATTAACAATGTTTATAGAATGTATAATTAAAAAATTCCGCATGCGTGCATGCAAAACGTGTCGGATCACACAACTTGGTAGATTTAAGTTTGTGTTAATTAACTAAGGTCCCTTTAAATAATTGGGAGATCAGCCATATTAGATAAGACAAATAGTTATGGCCCTACGAGTTTTAGTTAGAATATCCTTTTAAAATTGAATTGAGGTGCGCCGCTCCAAATAAAATCACAAACACATGGCCCTCATTTAAGTATTAAAAAAAAT
>MU670623.1:21102-36147 GCA_026770625.1 Nicotiana glauca
ATTAGAATTCGAGGCGCACCGTATAGCACATTTCCATGGCCCTCGCAAAGCTGAAAACGCGTAGTTGCTTTAGGCGCGCTACTTTAATTATATTATCTTCCTAAACTCGGGTGTGCATTTCATATGACCCAAATCCAAATCCTTATAACATTGAATAAAATGTGTTTTGGATTGCGGATATATTTCATTTGACGCGATCCAAAGACATATTTTAGACGGCGTTAAATCTTCTTTAAAAAACAAATAAAAGCAGTGACGTGATCCAAAGACATATTTTAGACGACGTTAAATCTTCTTTAAAAAACAAATAAAAGAAGTTCTAAAGTTTAAAGATGCACATTAGGTTCAAATTATTTTAAAATCAGATAATTATGCCAATAATAATAGTTAAGCGACCGTGTTAGAACCACGGATTCCGGGAATGCCTAACACCTTCTCCCGAGTTAATAGAATTCCTTACCTGGATTTCTATGTTTGCGGACTATAAAACCGAGTCAATCTTTTCCTCAATTAGGGATTTAAAAAATTAACGTGTGTTGGGACCCACATGCAATGCAAAGTATTTACTTTTACATTTTCATATTTTATGTTTTCACTTTTGTCTTTCCACTAAGGCATTTCTCTACAATATTAAGGAGATTAACTGATTAAAAAAAATTTTGTTTGGTTTGCCTCAAAAATGCGAATAACAATTAAATTTGATTTGTGGTTTTAAAGATATGTAATTTAGTTTAATACGAATTAATAATCAAGAGATATGAAGTGTAGATAAAGGAATTAAGTAAGACCAAACCAGTAGATAGGTCAGTCTCGACTTCGAGCTCAGTGACCTCGAGACGGGCTAGAACAATAAATCAAGAATCATAAAGCTAATTAAGGACAATTTTGATGAACAATGAGCGAAAAAATAAGGTAGTATATTCTTTGCCAATGATTAGATGATGTTTACAAATGATTGGGGTCCCCTTTATATTGGAGGGGATCCATAAATAAGGTATATTTTTAGTTCCAGTAAGGAATCTTATTGGGACAGCTGTCTGATCGCCTAGTACGGATTAGTACTATTGGGACAGCTGTCTAATCGCCTAGTACGGATTAGTACTAACTCGTACAAACCTATTCCGGTATTTACGCCACCATCTTGGGAACGTGGCAGGAATCTTGTCCTTCTGTGCCAAACTCATAACGACATTATCTCGGAGTCGGTTGTACTTGGCTCCGACGTTCCTCGAGCGCTTAGGTGTTTGAGCCTCTTATCCTAGCTTCAAGACTGAGCTTGGTATATATCGAACTCTTGTCCTCGATGCCACCGCTCGAGCCTACAAAATTGGAGGCATATAATTTTGACCGCATACAGATAGTCCTCGCATTTTTTAAAATAAAATGATAAGAAAGGATTTAATTCTTGACCCTTCGATGCCTCGATCATGATGCCAATCTCGTGACATCAGCAACTGAAGTGACTGAAAGGTTGCGTCTATATAGATACCCAAGGTCATTAATTGGAGGCGGTTGACGGTCGGCTATTTGGCTTTCCCAAAATGCCAAAACGCTCAAGTGGCCTCTATATATAGGCCAGATTCATAATTTTTGCAAACTTTACTTCTCAAATCATTCTTAGAATCTTTTTGGCTCGTTCAACTTCTTTGAGTTCACCCTCTTCTTAATTTTCTCTTACTACAGCATCTACAAGTTCTCCTCTTTTGAACATCAATGGCTAAAACATCTAAGACCGTTCCTCAGAAAGAAAAAGCTTTTTCATCATCGAGGCCGGCCAGAGGTAGAATAGTGGTGCCACCTCGTATCGAGGAGTTCACTCCAGGGCCATGCGAGATAACTTCAGATTTTAAAGTTGATAAACCCGCATCGACACTAGGCCAGTGTGAGCCCATGTCTCGATACATCTGCTTGATCACTAAAGATGAACTTGAGCAGGTGAAAAAGGATTGCAACTGGGAGAATAAGAACGCGGTGATCCCTTCCCCTAAAGAGGACATCACCACTCACAAGGTGGGATACTTAAGCGGGTATACCTACCCCTTTACATTGGGTCACGTAGATCCATCATTAGGTCCCATAGGCCCAGTAATTCTCGATTTTTACCAATAGTACCAGGAGACGCTTGGCCAGATCTACCCTTCTTTCTGGCACATCGTCAACTTGATCAGACATTTATCGGGCCTGGTCGAGGGGATTCCTTTTACTCTCGACCACTTGATCAAGCTATACAACCCTCGTCTTTATCGAGATAGTCTGATAAAGCTGCATCGCCGATCCTCGAAATCTCTTTTCTCCACCATCGATGAGGATAAGGACCGATGATGGATGAGCTGATTTGTCCGAATCATGACCTACGATCTGATCACTGCTGAGAGTACGCCATTCTCTCAGGAATGGAACATGAAATATAAGTACGGACTTATCGATGATGAACTAATATTCTGTTTTCCCTACTTCATCCTCGACCTCATCCTTTACTCTATCTAATCCCTTTCTGATGATGTAGTTGTTCCTTGATTCCCTGGAGCGGTCCCGGACCTCGCAAGTTGGGTCCGGCAACTGGCCTCCACTTCTAAATACACAGAATGAAATTGGCATGACTTGGCCAAGAGCTGATGGGAGGCTAAAAACCATGGTGCGTTTTCTTATTCGCATACTTAGGTTTCTTGGTGACATACTCACTTTATCCTTATGTAGGTCTCGAAGACGCCGTTGCTATACGGCTACCCCCGCCTGGTGAAGAAGAAATCCCGAAGCCTGCGAAGGAAATGAAAAGGAAAAGAGTATCGCCTTTAAGTTCCCCGAAGCCAAAGAAAATTAAGGCTCAAAAGCTTAAGGCCGATACCGTGGCCCTTTCTCAAGAAACGACCCAACGTCTTCGGGATGAGGATGAAAAGGGAGAAGATGGGGACTGCCTGTTGGTAGTTTGGAAAAGAGGAAGCACTGACACTTCGAAGGCTACTGAACTAATGGTGGCAGATGCGGTTCAATCTCGAGCCGAAGAAATTTCGGAGGGGAGCTCGAGCAAAGTCTCCGAGCCATCAGGTGGAAAAGCGCACCTCGTCCTGGGGAACATTTGGTGGGCGAGCTCGATGAACCTAATTCTGAGGCCCCCAAAGAGAGGTTAATATCCCAAGTGAATCACTTTGGGGTAATCAATGTGGATGATTTGCCGTAGGGGCCAGTGTTCTCTGAAGGCTAATTCTAAGATGCCCAGGCCTTGGGGACTCCTGATGTGGGAACGACCCGTGAAGGGAGTGTTATTTTTCGGGGGTGTCTTGCTGGGATCGAAGATGGTCCCGATCCTGACGCCTCGTTTATTTTTTATGAGGCCGAAAGGCTTCTCAAACAAGTAGGTTTTTGTATTCATAATTATACATTTAGTTTAATTCTCATCCTTCTAACTCTAACTCCTTTTTCTTTGTGAGAAGGCTATGTCACTTCACTAAAAAGCTTTTACCAAATCTCGAGTCGAGCTTGCCTGATGCGAAACTGAACTCAAGAACCTCGTGGAAGAGAGGGACATCCTTAAGATCCTCTACGTCAAAAAATATAGGGAGATCAACGACCTCCGAGTTAAATTTGCGAAGGCTCGTCAAGAACAGACCGAGCTCATTGAAAAGGTAATATAGCTTTTGAGGGTTTGTTATGCACTTGTTTGTTTTGGCAACTAACATTTCAACTTCGCAGTTCCAATAGAGGGTGAGCTTGTGGAGCAGCTTCGGGAAGAGCTCAAAATGAAAGAGGCTGAGACCCTAGGGTAGAGGCCATACATGGACTGTCTCGCCTTTGAGAAAGATACACTTCGGGAAAAACTGACTTTAATCGAACGCCAGCTCCAAAATGCAAAGGAGGAAAGCTTGGCCCGGAGTCGAAAACTCGAGGAGCTCAAAGCTAAATCAGCCGATGAGCTTGCGAATGCCAAATCTAAGGCAGAAGCATTTTTGTCCTCGTACCATGCTGACACCGAAGCTGCTAGCACTCAGGCAAAGGAGATCTCCATTGCGGCTGAAGTTAAATTATCATGTGCTCTCGACCATGCCATGAGACATACCTGGAGAGAAACTCTCAAGGAAGTGCATGCTCACGACTTTGACCTCTCAGCTGATATTGAAAGAGAAAAAACTTTGGAGGAAGAGGTTGCCGCTTTGCTTTCCAATGATGAGGATTCCACTAGTGGCTCCGAGAGCGGAGGAGGTAAGGACGAAGTCCCCGAGGGGGAGGTTCCTGAAGACGCGACTCCCGATGATGCGGCTTCCGAAGATGTGGATCCCGAGGGTGTGGCCCCGAAGTACATTTTTGTTTTGTTTTTGTGTATGGCCTTTTGTGGACATTGTAAATATTTGCTGTAAATATAAAGAATTCCCTTACTTCATCTCCGATTACGCATTGTCTTTATTTTGTGAAAATTTTTGATAACTTCTATGATCAAGTGGACATCTGTTAAGATTCAAAATATAATAAACCCTTAGGTTTTTATTATTCAATAAGCGCTCTTCAAACTAATAGTATAATACCTCTTTAAGGTTTTTGTTAATCCTTGAGCTATGTTTAAGTCGATTTGATACGACCTCGAGATGACAGGATGCTTGAGTCCGAATTGAATGAGAGTAAAGTCTCGAACTTCGCATGCTTTGGCCTTTAGGCTCTTTTATATTAGCCCTTAGGCTCTTTTAAGTCGGCCCTTAGGCTCTTTAAATTGGTCCAATTCGGTCTCTAAGACGGCTATAATACTTAGCAAAAATTTTTCTATGCCTTGGCATGTTTTTTTTGTACCCGTTGGGTATTTCGAAGGTTCGTCAGATCAAAACCTTATTTGTAATTTTTTTCTATAAACATAATCGAATATCACTTGAGGCTTTTTCGAAAGCTGATTCTATCGAAGCCTTTAAGTTATTCGATGGCTGATTTTATCGAAGCCCTTTAACATTTGCTTTTACCGAGGGTAGCCTGATTTAATCAATTTTTCAAAGTGTTTGAAGGCCTTTAATTTATGGCATAAGGCGGACGTCTCCGAGCCGTATTTTTTCGGCCTTAGCCTTTTTATATGAACGTAGTCTTTAATATGGTTATAGCCTTCGGGTATGTCACTTGGACTTGTTTCCCGATAAACTTTCAAACTTGTTTGAAAGGTTAGTCCCCGTGTATGGTGTCCTTGACCTATATATCGACGAGATGCCTCTTTCAGGTCTTATGAAATTGAGTTTTCAATGACTCGAATATGTCAACTGTCAATTACAGTCCCCAAGTATTCGAGGTGTATTGGCGTTCTGGCCCTTGGGCCATTTCTCATAGAAGTATAAGTGTAAAGCTCGTATAATAATAGACATTTTTGAGACACGGAGTGTTTTGATATAGAAAGAATGCTTCGTTGAATAATTGATACATGCGTACATGTTTTGCCGTCGGGGCTTGATTATTCTATATGGATATGGTTCATCCGGCCGTTTGTCTCATTACAATGTTCTCCTATTGAGGCCCTCTTTGGCGTGAAGTATTTTTCTCGAAAATATATCCTTCGAGGGTGATGCCCCCCAGTGTTCGAGGTTGATTGAAAAGAAGCCTTGGATACCGTTGAGTTCTCCTTAGGTAGCACATAGTTGTTGCCTCATTAAAAACCTCACCGGTAAAACCCATCTGGGATAAAATCTTATCTAAGGGAAAAAGAGTGCAATGCATGCTTTAAAACCTAAGCTCTTCATGTAGAAAGGTGCCCTCAATTTCTTTGATCGAACACCTACAATGGGTTAGTTTTAAATTCAAATGAGCAAAGGAGAAAGTCGTATCTTAGCAGTAGTATCATTTGAGTAGTGATACGTTCCAATTATTCGGTAGTTTTTCACCCTCCATCGTGCCGAGTTTGTAAGACCCTTTACTGATAACTCCGATGACTTGGTACATACCTTCCCAATTCGGGCCTAGTTTCCCTTTATTTGGGTCCCGATTATTAAGGGTGACTTTCCGTAGAACTAAGTCCCCGATTCCAAAGTGTCGAAAGTTGGTCCTTCTACTATAGTATCTCTCGATTCTTTGATTCTGCGAGACCATCCGAACAAGTGCGGCTTCTTATTTTTCATCTAATAGCTCGAGGCTAGTATTCATGGCCTCGTGATTTGACTCCTCCGATGCATGTCGAAACCTGGCGCTGGGTTCTTCGACCTCAACTGGGATTAATGCCTCACAGCCATATAGTAAAGAGAATGGAGTAGCCCCCGTACTGGACTTCGATGTTGTTCGATATGCCCAAAGGACCTCGGGTAGAACTTCTCTCCATTTTCCTTTTGCATGATCCAACCTCGTCTTTAAGTTTTGAATGATGGTTTTATTTGTTGACTCGGCATGCCCGTTCCCGGTCGGATGATATGGCGTTGATATAATCCTCTTTATTTGGTGTGCTTCGAGGAATTCCATTACCTTGCTGCCGATGAATTGCTTGCCGTTGTCGCATATGATTTCGGCAGGTATCCCGAATCAACACACGATATGGTCCCAAATGTAGCCAATAACTTCTTTTTCTCTGACCTTCTCGAAGACCTGTGCTTCTACTCATTTAGAAAAATAATCAGTCATAGACAAAATGGATTTAACTTTTTACCTGGGGCCGTCGGTAGAGGGACGACTATGCCCATTCCCCAATTTATGAAGGGCCACGGGGAAAGGACATAGTTTAGTTGATCTTCGGGCTGATGAATCATTGGTGCGAACCTTTGGCATTTATCATACTTTTTAACAAAATCCTTAGTATCTTTTTCCATGATATCCCAGTAATACCTTGCTCTGATGATTTTGCAAATCAAAGACTCGGTGCCGGAGTGATCCCACAAGTACCCTCATGGATTTCTAGTAGAACATAATCGGTATTCCCCGGCCCTAAATATATCGCCAACGGCCCGTTGAACGTTCTTCTATATGACGTTTCATCTCCATCTAGTGTGAACCTAGCAGCCTTGGATCGCAAAGCCCTCGATTCTTTGTGATGCGATGGGAGCTTTCCATTTTTCAAATAATCGATATACTTATTTCTCCAATCCGAAGTCAAGCTCATAGAATTTATTTTGGCATGACCTTCCTCGACCACGGATCTAGATAATTGGACGACAATCCCTGGGACAATGTCGTCTTCTTCGACCGACGATCCCAGATTTGCAAGCGCATCGGCCTCACTATTTTTCTCTCGAGGCACATGATCCAGGATCCATTCCTTGAAATGGTGCAATGTCACCTATAGTTTGTCTAAGTACCTCTGAATTCTATCCTCTCGAACCTCGAAGCTCTTATTTACTTGGTTCACTACCAACAAAGAGTCGTATTTGGCTTCGATGACCTCTGCCCCCACGCTCTTAGCTAGCTCGAGACCTGCAATCAAGGCCTCGTACTCAGCCTCATTGTTAGTTAAACTAGAAGTGTTGATAGATTGTCTAATAGTACTACCTATTGGTAGCTTCAAAATAATGTCGAGCCCGGACCCTTACACATTCGAGGCACCGTCCGTGAAAAGGGTCCATACCCCGGGTGATGTACCCGATCTTAGTAGAAGTTCCTTTTCTACTTCGGGTAAGAGGGTCGGTGTAAAATCGGCCATGAAGTCAGCTGGGATTTGGGACTTGATGGTCGTTCGGGGTTGATTTGAACCCAGATTCACCTGCCCCGCACTGCATCTGCGTTCACCCGTCCCGCCCCGCACACGCAATTTTTTTATTTATAAAAGTGGCACAGTAGTCATTCGGACGATTCTAACAATTAGCATCCCATTTTTATGGGGTTTCAAGTTTTAATTTTAGATCGTAAATGCGAAAGATCTTTGTTTGAAATTTGAAGAAATAAGAAAATTCATCCCACTTTAACAAGCACGTTGCAAAAACTTTTTTGGTCAAATATTTTAATACTTCTTCAATAGTAAGACAATAAGAACAGATAACTTCTCACACTTGCACAATAAAAATATCAACATACAACTTACTATTAAGTTCCTCAATTTTTCTCTGGTTACTGTGGAGAAGCTTGTAATCAAGCAATTAGTTGCATAAGCTCAGTGACTGGCGCAACACATATATTCATTTAATATTAATATTGTAGCATTATTATTAAGATAAATAAATAGGAGTAGCACATATATTCATTTAATACTTGTTTGAACATTAATACACTAAGTCAATTATCAAAAATATAATTTGAAAGAAAAAATTATCAATAAAAAGAAGTAAAACTTGAAACCCCANCAGCCTCATTGTTAGTTAAACTAGAAGTGTTGATAGATTGTCTAATAGTACTACCTATTGGTAGCTTCAAAATAATGTCGAGCCCGGACCCTTACACATTCGAGGCACCGTCCGTGAAAAGGGTCCATACCCCGGGTGATGTACCCGATCTTAGTAGAAGTTCCTTTTCTACTTCGGGTAAGAGGGTCGGTGTAAAATCGGCCATGAAGTCAGCTGGGATTTGGGACTTGATGGTCGTTCGGGGTTGATTTGAACCCAGATTCACCTGCCCCGCACTGCATCTGCGTTCACCCGTCCCGCCCCGCACACGCAATTTTTTTATTTATAAAAGTGGCACAGTAGTCATTCGGACGATTCTAACAATTAGCATCCCATTTTTATGGGGTTTCAAGTTTTAATTTTAGATCGTAAATGCGAAAGATCTTTGTTTGAAATTTGAAGAAATAAGAAAATTCATCCCACTTTAACAAGCACGTTGCAAAAACTTTTTTGGTCAAATATTTTAATACTTCTTCAATAGTAAGACAATAAGAACAGATAACTTCTCACACTTGCACAATAAAAATATCAACATACAACTTACTATTAAGTTCCTCAATTTTTCTCTGGTTACTGTGGAGAAGCTTGTAATCAAGCAATTAGTTGCATAAGCTCAGTGACTGGCGCAACACATATATTCATTTAATATTAATATTGTAGCATTATTATTAAGATAAATAAATAGGAGTAGCACATATATTCATTTAATACTTGTTTGAACATTAATACACTAAGTCAATTATCAAAAATATAATTTGAAAGAAAAAATTATCAATAAAAAGAAGTAAAACGAGGAAACCAGGAATAAGCAAATCATCAACTAGGCTGAACATTAAGCAAAATAAAATCCCCACCCGCACCCGCACCAACACCCGCACCCGCCCCACATATTTTTTTAATTTAAAAATTAAACTCGCCCCGCCCTACCCCGCAACCGCAAAATCTCAAAACCGCCCCACCCCGCCCCGCTAACGTTCAAACACGCACCGCCCCGCATCAATACCGTCCCATTACCATCCCTAATGTTCATTAGGGTCGGTTGTCCCGTTATATTTAGGTATATCGAGCATGCGAAACTTCTTAGGGATGGGCATCGGATCCGTACTCGGAGGGAACGACTTTTGTATGGACTTTTTGGCCTCCAAACCTTTCAAGACCGAGGGTGCCACTGGTATTTGATCAACACCGGAGTTATAAGTCTCCACCTTTTTGTCATTATCCTCAATCTTCCCCGGACTCGATCCTCTTGGTGAGTTCCTCGAGCATCCTCATAATGGTGGGGTCAGTCCCCGAGCCATTTTTGTTTGATCTTTCCGGCACTGGTTCAGTATGTCGAGTATTTTATAGTTCGGCTACACTTGGAGTTTTATTCTGACTTTGAAGTTGGGCAATGACAATCTGTTGAGCTTTTAGCATCTCGTCACTTGGAGGTCGATTCCTCCATCTCCTATACCCTGTATTTTTTGGCCACCAAATGTGACTTTCCTACTACACTTGCTCCGGGGTCTGCGTCTAGATCCGCATTCAAAGCAATGTGTGAACTAACATCCACTGGTTCCACATTTGGCACTTTTCCGGGGTTTATCTGTGGTATATCGACCCCTGAAGGATTTATGTTGTCATTTACCCAAGATCGTCATCATCCTGTACGGGTCCATTCTGTGAGTTTGACATGTTTATCCTGAAATCAAAGATTTTTTGACAAGAACAAGTGTGAAAAATAACGTGTGTTACCAGAATCACTATTGAAACAAACACTATTATCTTTAGCCCGCGGTGGGCGCCAAACTGTTTACCTCGAAAATACGAGTAACTATTAAATTTGATTTAAGGTTTTAAAGATATGTGATTTAGTTCAATACCAATTAATAATCAAGAAATATGAAGTGTAGATAAAGGAAATAAGTAAGACCAAACCGGAGGTCAGTATCGACTTCGAGCCCCGTGACCACGAGACGGGCTAGAACAATAAAGCAAGAATAATAAAGCTAGAGGACAATTCTGATGAACAATAAGAGAAAAAGTAAGATAGTATATTCTTTGCCAATGATTAGATGATGTTTACAAATGATTGAGGTCTCCTTTATATAGGAGGAGAACCCTAAATAAGGTACATTTCCATTTACAATAAGGGATCTTATTGGGACAGCTGTCTAACCGCCTAGTACGGATTAGAACTAATTCGTACAAACCTATTTCGGGATCTATGCCACGATCTAGGAGGCGTGGCAGGAATCTTGTCCTTCTGTAACAAACTCATAACGAGATTATCTCGGAGTCGGTTGTACTTGGCTCCGACGTTCCTCGAGCGCTTAGGTCTTCGAGCCTCTTATCCTACCTTCGAGCCCGAGCTTGGTCTTTATTGAATGACTCTTGTCCTCGTCGAGCCTACAAAATCGGAAGCATATGATTTTGACCATACGAATGCTTGTTTGAAAAGCAATTACGGAACTAATACCTCTACTGGAGTTTTTTACTTTCCATTCTAGCTAACATTGCATAACCAGAGCTAAGTATTCAACACGATAATTTCATGGGGGTAGGGGGGTCATGTATAATTTGAGTTTAAACTACAAAATTCGTTGTCGACATCGTCCTTTTCTCAATGATATGTTAACAAAAGTAGGGAGATTTCATATGAGAAAAATTAGTATGTAAAAGAACAATCGTTATAACAGGAACAAGTGTACATTCTATATCTTCCGATCGGAACCTTTTTCTTTGTAATAAAAATAGAAAAGAGAATTAATGGTGTGCTTTTACTTTTTATATATAATACCTGCAGACGAGCTATATATGAGCATATACTCTTTCTTATTGCCTTTCTAATTTTACTAGATAAAAATAATTTCAACATCAATATGAGTTTCCTAGACATATCCTATTAGGAAAAAATAGTAATATTGGTCCTTGTATTATTCAACTTTGCATATTTGACGTTCAATGAATAATTAATTGTGCAATTTTGATCCCCAAAGTGACTGAATGTAGTATTTATTTTTCTTTTCTTGAGGAACATAGTATGTTATTATTAGTCTCTTTTCAATATTTTGGATATCAAATAGGGATTCTGTTAAGTTTTTTTTCGTAGTTTCGTTAACATAGTTAGCTTATAAGGGACCAGCATTGCACAAATTGGCTTAAATAAAGGCTAAATGTGCTCATTCCAATAATATAGGGAATTAACCAATCCAATAATCCCATGCAGGACTAAAACCACATTTTCCCCCCTATCCTATTATCTATATATAATTTCATTTGGGTTATAGAAACTCACTCGCTCACCTCTCTATTACTTTTGAAAACTTCACACAGAGAGAGAATTAGGTATGGGAGATTACTTCAAAATTAGGATTGAGAAGGAACAAGGTATTCAGAGTACCATCCAAGCTGCCATTGAGCATGGGTACCCACAAGTTGGGTACTACATCTCCTCTACGATTGATGCTGGTGCTTATGAAAGGATTCGTAATTCAATACTAACAGAAAATTTGAACCGCCGAAGGGCGGATTTTATCGTCAACCCAAGAAATCCACCCTATCACCCTCCACCAACCATTTCAGTTTCGAGTGTGGAAGAACTCCACGCTGCCTGTGCACTGCATGGGGAGGGGAGATTTGTTGTGCGAATCCCCCCTAATGTGGGTAAGAGTTTGAAAGAAAAGATTATTACCAATGCGAGGGCAAGAAGAACTGACGTCCATCAAGACTAGAGGAACAATATGTATTACAAGAAGAGCTCTGTATAGTAGTGAAGGTAAAGCAGAAAGACAGTGCGAGAAATTAGATTTTCATTCTTTTCTTTAATTTCTCTTAAAAGTGAAGACAGCTTTTCTTTAGCTTTGCTTTGTTTTCCTGTCTTTTTGCTTTGCTTCTCAGTTTTCTATCATATCATTCATGTTACTTTCTTGTTTCTTTTCTTCTCCATTGTAATTACTATTCCACCCCATTTACCCCACGAAAACTGAAATACTAGTATTACTTAACATTCTTTCTTGTTTTTTGATCGGATCTGGAAAAGAACTCAGAAAAATAATACACGAAAAGATTGTTTCACTTTTCGAGCGAATTCTTGTTAGGGTCTCTGTTTAGCTCAACAATCATGAAAGATTAATTCACTCTTCTCAGTTCTTTAATAGGTAATTATCAAGATTCAAGAACCCGTTTTTCTGTTATTTTTTCATTTCTCTGTTTTTGTTTTGGTTCTTGCGGAATTGTGGAAGGAGCTTTAAAGAAGGAAACTTCTGAACCATGCAACAAGTTCTAAAGTTTTTGGTGTATGTTCTTTCCTGAATTTTAGAAGTAATACTGCATTTTCGTTAATTGATTCTCTTTTCTATTATCATGCAATTGGGTGGTTAAAATGTAATCTCTATAAATTTTAAGTTCTCTGTGATTTTAGTTAAAGCAATGATCCGCTCTTAGGTTTTAATTAATAGGAATGAAATGGACCGTAATAGAGTGTAATGGTTAAAGTTTGTTCATAAGATACAGCCGATTCCAGCTAGTTTTATATTGAGTCATAGTTTGATTGATTTGTTAATTATATATATGGTTTTATCTATATATGATTAATTATTGCTATAATGCGCTCTTGATAACCTGATGAACTAATTAGCTAGAGATGTCATATAAGGGAATACTCCGGTCATCTCTTGATGGTCCTTTCCCTTTTTCTGTAATATAAGAGCTCGTCAGTGGGATATTTTATTGTTAAATTTCCCCTTAATTATAAAATTAATACGAATTATTATTATTATTTTTTTGTAAACATTGTTCCTTGTGAATTATGTAATGGTTTTTGGAATTCACAGAAAATTTAATCTATTTCCATTATTCACCTTAGTAAAAAAAGGTTACACGATCTTCATTTGGTAATTAAAATTGTTAAGAGTTTCTATCTAGCTAACATTAGCTATTGACTTTGGTACAGAAACTTTCTACATTAGGTTCATCATAAAAAGCTTAATATGTTACACACATGTAAAAGAGGCAGGGTGATTCCAAGGCCTTGCTTTAGGCCTCAAAATTCATTGCAGTTTAATTTTGATTTATGGATGCATTACGTTAGAATTGAAATTAATCTCCACTGCTTGCTATTACTTTTTTGTTAAACAAATTATGACCAGGTTTTCTATATGCAGTGTAGAGTAGCTCCAAATAAGACGACGAGGTGTCGATCGATACAGCTTTTTCTAGAATAGAAAAGGATGTATTTATAATATGTATATTCTTAAATTAGTCATAGCTGAAAATAGTTATATATCCTACATTCAGAACAGTATGCATCAGAGGGTGTTTCCAAATCAAAACCAAAATAACCGGGAAAAAAAAAACAATAAGAGAGAAGAAAAAGATGATAATAAGTTGATCAGAGGCGTGTTTAATAAACTGCTAAATGTAATTTGACAAAATAATAAACTCTACATAAGCCTCGTGGATGGTAAGGAACAGAGAAACTATTCACTATTTCGCTAGTTTGATTGGGAAAATAAATTTTTAACTATTTTTCATTCTTTTTACTTTAATTTGCTTGGCATCTTTTGACTTGAAATAAACATTAATAAATATATAAAAACCTTAGAAACTTGTAATCTTAAACTCTATTTTAAAAGGCAGAATTGGAACTCGCCCCGGGGCAGAGCACTCGTAAAATGCCCCTGAACTTATGTGTGGGGCTTAGTTCCGTGAGACTTACGCCTCGGCCGTCAGGGCTTACACCCCAAGCACGCCCAACGCCCAGCGACTGGGCTCGCCTAATAAAACTTTATGCAATTGTATGTAACTAACCTTGTAAATCCTCAAATTTTCTTAATAAATCGTTGACTATTCAAATTACTTTTTTCTCAATCATAAATCATTGAGTTGAGAGTATTTTATGTCATAATTAAAATAAATATTATTGCACGTTATCCACTAAGACTGTTATGATAGTTAATTTTAAGTAAATCTTTGATTTCAAAAGCATTTATTTATTAACTTTTGTTATGTCTTTACTATATAATAGTCCATAATTATTTTTATAACACGAGATACAATACTTATTAACTTAATAGATCAATATTAGCCGGTAACTATTTACAAAAGTTATCATAGTATTGTATGGTGATTTATGTGTCACTTTACTAACTTGTTGAAACTTAAAAATAAATGATGTTAGAGAATCATATTTAAATTGTGAATTATGTTTTTATATAAATTCTCTTTCAAATAGAAAGCATATTAAATAAAAGGAGTATTTTAAGAAAATTATCTAATTATAATATTAAAATTCTTTCAAGATTTATTACCCTTAAGAGATACATATAAGATTTAGCATCGAATACATTATTTTTTATGTTTGAGTTGTAACAACGTTGCAGCTAATTTGTATATTATGATATATGTCATACTTTTTGTACTATCTATAGTTGATTTATAATTTATAAATATTTTAATTATATTATTTATTATAATTTTGTGATTTTAATGTAATTTTTATAATTATTTTTTATTTATACTATCTTAAAATTTTTAAAATTAGTAAAATCTAAAGATCCGTGGGATTTACGCCCCATGTCTCAGGGCTTACGCCTCGCTTCATCGGAGGTAAAACGCATCGCCTCATTGTCACACCTCCTTTTTCCGAAAGGCTTTATCTACACCCCGGGAAAGGGATATAATAAAGAAGGAGTTTTTTCAATTTAAGGACAATCGAAACGGGATTCGTTTTTATTTAAGATTCAGAGTCGCCACTTGGGAGATTTATGGTGTCCCAAGTCACCGGTTTGAATCCCGAATCGAGGAA
>MU670626.1:0-23590 GCA_026770625.1 Nicotiana glauca
GCTTGTGATTTGTGAGTTTCCGGGTTTTGGGAAATGTTGTTAGTTTCGAGAATTGTTATGGTATGTGCCAAGCGGAACCTTAAACACCATTTTTATTTCACTGGTTCAGTTTATTTATTTCTTCCGCAATTATGATTTATCTTCAGCATTGTTAGGCTTACCTAGTCGTAGGAACTAGGTGCCATCATGACATGTTCATGGAGGGTGAACTGGGGTCGTGACATAAGACAACCTGGTCTCGTGATTGAAGGGCACTCGGGGTTAGTGTAGATGGAGCGTGTTTTGTGTTGAATGGAGTTAGTTTTTTTTAGGCAATCAAGGAGGAATTGAAAGAAGGTAAATTGATTAGCCATAGTTGAATTGGCATATTGGGGCTAGTGATCAGTTTGGTCCTCGAGATCAAGTTATGTGTATGATTTATGGCGGTACGCGTGTGGCGAGTCGGCCGCCGTAATTGATGTTATTTAGAAGCATTCTTCTGTTATGGCTTGTCAAGTGGAAGCGAATTTCGGAAGGGATATGGTGGCTTGGACCACTACTTGCAGATTTTCACATTCTACGGTTATGGAAAATTACCTGTGTATTGCTATGATTCTCCTGAAGTGAGTTAAGTGAAAAGTTTGTATATGCTAAAGTGTTAAAATATTAATGATTTTGGAGTTATGATGAAAAATTGTTTTCTATCGTATGTTGGCACGTTGGGTTCAGTGAGTAGCATGGAAATACGAAGTGAGGATCAAGGTTGCAGTTCAGTGTTGACAAGGATGTCACGGGCTCGGATGAGCAAGGAAAGGGTTGAATGATTAAAGTAAATTGGTATTGTCATTAGCGTCCCCTGGGAGCGATGTGTTGTGAAAGAGGCTTTGCATCCTGGTTAAGGATTCTTGATCGCTTTTCAACGTTAGTGCGTCCGGTGATTTAGATGTGCGGACCCATTATTTATTTCAGAATATTATGGGAGCGTATCCCACGAGAAGATTGTATAAGTGTGATATGTAGTCACTTGATTGGCTAAAGATTTAAACCAAGTATGAGGATTGTGGTAATATCATTAATTTGGGAATTTATGCCTGGAGGGTACTTTGTATATTGGGTTATGAACTGAGGAAGTTGCTCCGGTTATGATGGTTATTCTTACGTGATATGAGGCAAAAAGGAAGTTACTACGAACCTTTGAAAGGTCATTGGCCAAGTTGGTGCAATCAGAAATCGGCTTGAGATCGGTGGATTGATTTATTTGTGATCAGGGCTTTATATCAGGCTAGTTGTGTTCGTTTCAGCGAGCGTTACCTATGGAGGAACAATCGAGGTGTTATTTTGTCATCAGCTATTCCAGGTAATGATGTATTGTGCCGTATGAGTTGTGAGATGGCTTAGTAAATTTTTATGTGTTGAGGTACCGCGTTGCGATGATGTTATGTGAGCAGGATAGCTCTTGAGATTTAGATCTTGTATCGCACCTTAGTAGTGCTTGAGTTATGTAGCCTATAGCGCTATGTGTTTTCTCAAGGATGGTATTATGCACTTAGCATGCTTGCGATCGAAATTCAATATTCTTATCGTAATGAGCAGATTTAGCCGGAAGTGCAATCTCCTTATGTGAGATCTATGTGTGGATCGGGTGGCACGCCGCCACGGGTATGTTATTTGGATCGGGTTGCGTGCCGCAACAGTGTGATATCGAGTCTGGTCCTCTATGTGTTATTCTTTTTGTGTTTTGCTTCCTATCTTCTAAGGAAAGTCCGTATTAGTGTAGGGTTTAGGTAATTCCTTCCAGAGTTCGATTTCCGTTTGTGTTGTGTTCGGATTGGTGGCCTATTGGCACATTGTGGCGTCATACGAGACTTGTGATCGCATTCGGAATGGCTTATTGCCTGAGCAGTTCGTACTGGGTCAGATGAGATTGTGGGATTTAGTATCAGTGCAATCTGATTATATAAAGTATATTATGGAGCGAAGATCATTATTTGGTTCAGAATGTGGTAATGTTTCTTGTCAGAAGTATAGACTCGATGGTTGGTTGACTCGGCAGTTGATTATGAATTTCGGCATCTCATCCGTCGTTGTGGTGTTATAATAGTTAGAGTAAGACCTATGTAGGTCATGAGGTGCAATGGGATCATCGGATTCGTAGAATTTCGATTAATTCAAACATAAATGTTATTGTGGTCCTATGAGTAAAGTGATGCAAAGTGTGAATTCAGCAGAGTTATGCAGTCATATTTGAGTACAGCTTATAGTGATTGATACGGTGATCGTATGTTGGAATCAGGCCTGGCAGAGAATTCCAGATATTGGAATTGGGCTCTAAGGCTTATTTGCTGGAATAAAAGGGAATATCTTTAGAATTTATCGAGCCAATGTGCTCAGCTAAGTTGTGGTAGCACAGGGGGATGCATGAGAAATTAAACATCAATTTCAGACTACTTCATTATACTTCTCAGCACATTCGAGGACGAACTATGTTTAAGTGGGAGAGAATGTAACGACCCAACCGGTCGTTTTGAGCCCTAGCGCATCGTTCAGTAGTCTGAGGCCATGAGCAGCTTCATTTCAGGTATTGTGACTTGTTCGCATGGTCGAAAATTTAAATTCAGGAAGATCGGAGTTAAATTCAAATGAAAATTCTCATTTGAGAAGCTTAAAATTGAAAGAATAAACTAGTATTGGAATTTTGAGTAAACGACCTCGGAATCAGGATCTGAAGGTTCCAGCAGGTTCGTATGATGATTTCGGACTTGAGCGTATGCCCAGTTCGGGTTTTGGATATCCGGGGAGCGTTTTGGTGCCTATTGTGGAAGTTAGTATTTTGGAAGAAATTTTTTAAGTTTGGCTTGGGGTGTATTTCAGTGTTATCGATGTTCGTATGGAATTTTGAGACTGGGAGTAGCTACGTATGGTGATTTTGGAGTTGGGAGCGCGATCAAAAGTGAATTCGAAGGTCCGTAGGTCATTTTGAAGCCATTTGGCTAAAGATAGAAATTTGAAGGTTTTTGGGAAGTTTGACCGGAAGTGGACTTTTTGATATCGGGGTCGAAATCCGATTTCGGAAGTTGGAGTAGGTCTGTAATGTCAAATATGACTTGTGTGAAAATTTGAAGTCAATCGGACGTGATTTGATAGGCTTAAGCATCGAAAATAGAAATTGGAAAGTTCAAAGTTCATAAAGCTCGAATCGGGGTGTAATTCATGGTTTTAGTGTTGTTTGATATGATTTGAGGCTTCGAGCAAGTCCGTAACATGTTATGGGATTGGTTGGGGTCTCGGGGGCCTTGAGTGGATTCCGGGTGGTTAACGGATCGAAAAATGGATTTTTGGGAAGGCTGGTATTGCTGGTTGCTGGTATTTCCGCTTCTTCGGAAATGGGACCGCTGAAGCGGCCCCACAGAAGCGAGGAAGTAACCGCAGAAGCGGTTGGGAGTGAGGTGAGATGGGACCGTAGAAGCGGTTCCGCTTAAGCAAAAATTAGACCGTAGGAGCGATCCGGCCAAATTTGGCCAGAACCGCAGAAGCGACCCAAAACCGCAGAAGCGGATATGTCTGGAGGCAGAGGGGTTATTTTAAGTCGGATTTTTGTCATTTCTTCTTCATTTCTTCATGGCCTGGGTGATTTTTGGGGATCTTCAAGAGAAGAATTTTGTCGTCAATGTTAAGTTAAGTTATTCCTACCTATTTTGAGTGAAATACATTAATTATGTATGGATTTTAGTAAGAAAATGGGTAGAAAATTGAGGTTTTGGTGGGAAACCTAGAAAATTATATTCTTGGAATTTAGCCACGATTTTGGGTATGGAATTTAGAGAAAATTATATATTTGAGTTCCTAAGGTCATGGGTAACCTTTATATTCGAGAAATTTCGGATTCTGGGCATATGGGATCGAGGGAATTTTTGTCAACTTTTCGTTCGGGGTTAAGAATTGTTATAAATTGAGTTGTAAAGTATAATTGAGCATATATTAATGGATTTATATGATCGTTTACTAGTTTTGGAGCATTGTGCATTGGTACAAGTCTTCGGAAGGATGTAGAATGCTAGTTGTGGATCTTCGGAGCGAGGTGGGTCTCCTTTCTAATCTTGTGAGGGAGAATTTACCCCATAGGTAGTTAAATTGGTTATGTGCTCCTATTTGTGGGGGCTACGTACGCACGAGGTGACGAGAGTCCGTGCGTAGCTATTATTATGCTATTGTCCGGGTAGTCTAGGACCCAAAAAACATACTATACTTGGATTACTGTGAACCCATTGATAGTTTGAATTGTTTAAATCACCTTGAATTGGTAAAGGAATTTAAAAAGAGATTTAATATTTAATTTTTCCTGAAATGTTAAAAAGAAAAATTTGTCTATTTGGTTGATTATCCCCGATAAGCTCTTAATTTCCTACTTGAGCACGTATTTTATGTGTGCCTGCGTCACATGGATGATTCGCGAGCAGGATATGTGTTTATTTATGGAACGGGCCGAATGCCTCGGTGAGAATAGATGCATCTATGGTTCGTGCCGCTCGACCCTCGGCAGTGCACAGTTTACATTCCTATTGGAGCGGGTCATAGTCTCGATGTAATTTGCGCATGTTTATCTGTTACTTGAAAATTGTAAATGTGGAATTGGCCCTACCGGGCTTGATATAAACTGATAAGATAATAAAGAACAGACTTTAGAAGCCTTTGATTTATTGTTGAAGGTGTTTACCTGTTTTTCTGGCTTCACAATTAGAACTTCTATACAAATCCATGATTATCCTCGCACTTATAGAATATTGCTAATTGACCTCTAGTGAGTGTCGGAGTTGGCTATCTCGTCTCTACCCCTTCGGGATTAGGCGGGATACTCACTGAGTACACGTTGATTATGTACTCATACTACACTTCTGTGCATTTTTGTTGCACATGTATGTATACCTGTAGCAGCCTACTAGTCGTGGCAGCATGGATGACTCTGGGACTAGGTGAGCTGCATTGTTCGAGATGACCCGCAGCTAGTGTAGTTCCTTCCAGTGCTTTCTTATAATTTATTCCATGTCCACTGTATTTCGGACATATGATGTATTTTTTTTACTTTTCCATATCGATAGTTTCTCATGCACTTGTGACACCAGGTTTCTGGGATGGGTTTAAATGGATTTGTACTAATTGTTAATTTTTAATTCTAAATTCAAGTAGTGAACTTTTATTTATGAAAATGGAAGTAAAAATCTTAGATTTTTAAAAGTATTAAAAGAAGAATTAATAGATAATTTAGTTGGCTAGCCTGACAGAGATGTCCGGCGCCACCAAGACCTTTAGTGGATTTTGGGTCGTGACAAGAGGTGGGGGTAGAGGTGCTAGAGGTTGAGGTAAAGGTACTAGAGGTGGAGCTCAGGCCGCTTGAGGTGGAGACCAGCCAGCAGCAGACCAGCCCAGAAATATGGTTCAGGGTGGTGGGACCCAACCTCGATGTTATGCTCTTTAGGACAGGCCTGAGGCTGAGGCTTTAGATACACTTATTATAGGTACGGTTCTGGTTTCTGATAGAGATGCTTCAGTGTTATTTGATCCAGGGTCTACGTATTCGTATGTGTCATCTTATTTTGCACCGTACCTGGTCATGCCTAGTGATTCATTGAGTGTTCCTATTTATGTGTCTACACCGGTGGGTAATTCTATTATGGTCGATCGAGTCCATCGTTCTTGTATTGTGGTGATTGGAGGTCTTGAGACTCATATAGATTTGTTGCTTTTAGACATGGTTAACTTCGATGTTAAATTGGGGATAGACTGGTTATCACCTTACCACGCTATCTTAGACTGTCATGCTAAGACTGTGACCTTAGCTTTACCGGGTATGCCTCGTTTAAGGTTGAAGGAATAGTTGCAAGACTTGCTTGAGAAGGGTTTCATTAGACCTAGTGTTTCACCTTGGGGTGCGCCGGTATTGTTCGTTAAGAATAAGGATGGGTCAATGAGAATTGTGTATTGATTACCGGCAATTGAACAAGGTAACAATCAAGAATAAGTATCCACTGTCGAGGATTGATGATTTTTTCGATTCGCTTCAGGGTGCCAAGGTATTTTCAAAGATTGACTTAAGATCTGGCTACCATCAGTTGAGGATTAGGGCATCCGATGTCCCTAAGATATCTTTTTGCACTCGGTACGGGCATTATGAGTTCTTGGTTATGTCATTCGGGTTGACAAATGCCCTAGCAGATTTTATAGATTTGATGGACCGAGTGTTCAGATCTTATTTGGATTCGTTCGTGATAGTCTTCATTGATGATATATTGATATATTCCCGCAGCTAGGAGGAGCACGAGCAACACCTTAGGGTGGTTCTTCAGACCCTGAGGGATAGTCAATTATATGCAAAGTTCTCAAAGTGTGAATTCTGGTTGAGTTCAATTGCATTTATAAGACGTGTTGTGTCGGTAGAGGGTATCTAGGTTGATCCAAAAAGAAGATTGAGGCAATCAAGAACTGGCCTAGACCAGCATCAGCTACAGAGATTCGGAGTTTCTTAGGATTACAGCACCGATGACCAGGTTGACCCAGAAGGGTGCCCAGTTCAGATGGTCGAATGAGTGTGAGGCGAGCTTTCAGAAGCTCAAGACATCTCTGACTACGGTACTGGTGTTGGTTTTTCCCACAGGTTCAGGGCCTTATACAGTTTATGTGATACTTCTCCTATTAGGATTGGTGTAGTGTTGATGCAGGATGGAAAGGTCATTGCCTATGCTTCACGACAGTTGAACATTCACGAGAAGAACTATCTGGTTCATGATTTGGAGTTGGTAGCCATATTTCACGCATTAAAGATTTGGAGGCATTATCTGTATGACGTGGGATGTGAGGTGTTCCCAGACCACAAGAGTCTTCAATATTTGTTCAAGCAAAAGGAGTTGAATTTAAGGCAGAGAAGGTGGTTGGAGTTGTTGAAAGATTATGATATCACCATTCTATATCATCTGGGAAAGGTCAATGTGGTGGTCGATGCTTTGAGTAGGAAGTCAGCCAGTATGGGTAGTCTTGCCTATATTCCGGTCGGTGAGAGGCCACTTGCTTTGGATGTTTAGGCTTTAGCCAATTAGTTTATGAGACTGGATGTTTCTGAGCCCAATCGTGTGTTAGCTTGCACGGTCGCTCGTTCTTCATTATTGGAGCGTATCCGTGATCGGTAGTATGATGATCCCCATTTGTGTGTCCTTAGAGACATGGTATAGCGCGGAGGTGCCAGGCAGGTTATCTTAGATGATGACGGAGTTTTGAGATTGCAAGGTCGAGTTTGTGTGCCTAATATGGATGGGCTCCGAGAGTTGATTTTAGAGGAGGCCCATAGCTCCCGGTACTCTATTCATCCGGGCTCCGTGAAGATGTATCAAGATTTGAGGCAATATTACTGGTGGCGTAGAATGAATAAGGATATCGTTGCATATGTGGTTCAGTGTTTGAATTGCCAGCAGGTTAAGAATGAGCATTAGAGGCCTGGTGGTTTATTTTAGAGGATTGAGCTTCCCGAGTGGAAGTGGGAGCGGATCACTATGGACTTTGTTATTGGACTTCCGCAGACTCGGAAGTAGTTCGACGCAGTATGGGTCATTGTTGATAGGCTGACCAAGTCAACACATTTCCTTCCTGTGGCAGTCTCCTATTCCTCTGAGAGGTTGGCTGAGATCTATATTCGGGAGATTGTTCGCCTTCATGGTGTGCCTGTATCTATTATTTCGGACTGGGATACGCAGTTTACCTATCGTTTTTGGAGATCAGTTCATCGAGAGTTGGGCACACGAATTGAGTTGAGCATAACATTTCATTCCCATACAGACGGACAGTCCGAGCGGACTATTCAGATTTTGGAAGATATGCTCCGAGCTTGTGTCATTGACTTTGGAGGCTCATGGGATCAGTTTATGCCTTTAGCAAAGTTTGCCTACAACAAAAGATACCAGTCGAGCATCCAAATGGCTCCTTATAAGGCTTTATATGGCAGGCGGTGTCGGTCTTCGGTTGGATGGTTTGAGCTGGGAGAGGCTCGGTTGTTGGGTACGGATCTAGTTCAGGAGGCCTTGGACAAGGTCAATATTTTTCAGGATAGGCTTCGCACAACTCAGTCCAGGCAAAAGAGTTATGCAGACCGCAAGGTTTGAGATGCGGCTTTTATGTTCTTTGAGCGGGTATTGCTCCGACTGTTCTTTGAGATTCTTGATCAAGTGGGAGAGGTGGCTTATAGACTTGCATTGCCACCGAGCTTATCAACCGTGCATCCAGTGTTTCATGTGTCCATGCTTCGGGGGTATCACGGCGATCTATCCCACGTTTTAGATTTCAGCACTATCTAATTGGAAAAAGGGCTTATCTTATGAGGAGGAGCCGGTAGGTATTCTAGACCGACAGGTTTGTCAGTTGAGGTCGAAGATTTTTCCTTCTATTCATGTTCAGTGGAGAGGTCAGCTTGTTGAGGCATCGATATCGGAGTCCGATTCCGATATGCGGAGCTATTATCCCCATATTTTTCCCAACTCAGGTACTTCCTTCTTATGTATGTTCGAGTATGAGCGATTGTTTTAGAGGTGGAGAATGTGATGACCCAAACGATTTTCTTTGGGTCATCATTTGTTTTAAATTAAATTCTATGTTTCTGAGGCCTTGAAACCCTCATTTAGAGTTGCCTCGATTCGCGTGCACAATCCGGGCACGTAGCCGGAAAGCTTAAATATGAAAATCTGTAAAAGATAGAAAAATTTGGATATAAAATGAGTTAATTTTACTTCAGTCTTAAACGGACCTAGACCCATGATTTAACGATCCCAAAAGGTCCGTAGTAAAATATGGGACTTGGGCGTATGCCCGGAATTGAGTCCCGAGGTATCGAGCCCGAGAAATGAATTTTTAAAGGAAATTGTTTTTTGAAATTGTTAATGAAATTTGAAATAAAATTTTATTAGAACGTGTTGGTATCGGGCCCATATTTTGGTTCCGGCTCTCGGTACATGTCTTATATATGATTTAAGTCATTTCTGTAAAGTTTGGTGAAGAACGGACGTCATTTGGCGTAATCCAGACCTAAATTGCTAGAGTTGATTTTTAAGAAGTTTGAGAAAAATGCTTTGATTTTGAGGTTTAATTTATTGATAATGGTGTTATTTTGGCGATTTGATCGCACGAATAAGTTCGTATGATGTTGTTGAGTTAGAACGTATGTTTGGTTTGAAGTTCTGAGGGCTCGGGTGAGTTTTGGGTGGGTTTCGGAAGGTCATAGGTTTAGAAACACAAATATTTCAGGTTCAGAGCAATTTCAGCTCTCTGAACCCACTAGTGCAGTCCGCAAAAAACTGTGTGCGACCGCGGAGGGGAGCTAGCGCGGTCCGCGGTCAACTTGGTGTGGTGCGCGGTGGAGTATTGTGCGGCCACAGTCGACTTTGTGCATTCCGCACAGGATCGCTAGGCTGCAGTATCCTCAGGAAGGGCTATGCGGCCGCAGTCCATTTTGTGCGATCCGCATAAGGGGTCTGAGAGGGGTATAAATAGATGGAATTTTTAGTCATTTTGCATTTTTCAAAACCCCAAAAACATAAGAGGCGATTTTTCAAGCAACCTTTCTTCTCCAAAACAATTATAAGTCATTTCTAACTAGTTTTCTTCACTCCTTGACATCTTTTAACATGATTCTAACTTAAAATCAATGATTTTCATAGGAGAAATTGGGTGTTTGAATTAAAACGTAGGTTTTTTAAAATTTGGGGATTTGGACCTCGATTTGAGGTCCAATTTCAAAACAAATTATATATTTGAGTTCGTGGGGGAATGGGTAATCGGGTTTTGGTTCGAACCTCAGGTTTTGACCACGTGGGCCCGGGGAGATTTTTGACTTTTTGGGTAAAACTTTGGAAAACTCATTTTCATGTATTGGGGTTGATTCATTGTCCTGACCCGGATTTTCCACCATCGGGAGTCGTGATGGGGCCTACTAATGGAGCTAGGCCAGTCAAACTCTAAACATTCTCTAATCAACCTCAACAATATAAAAATACTGAAAAACAATTAAATAAGTGCGGAAAACTTTAAACTTAATAAAAATGAAACCAAAAATGCGGAAGTTTGAAATATTTCTCTACCCAGAACCTGGTGTTACTAGCTCACGAACTTCTAAGATTCACTAAATACAACCATCTGAAAGAAATCATAACAGTCTGTTTCAATACAAGAGTTAACAAACTGAATAAAAATGGAAGAGGCTCCGGGCCTGCGGACGTCAGCAAGGCTACCTTAGGAGTCCCTGGACTGAAGGTCTACTCCCGATCTAATACTGCTGTAGTCCGAAAGCTGCGTCCTGATCTATGCAAAAGAAATTCACAGAGTGTAGCATCAGCACAACCGACCCCATGTGCTGGTAAGTGCCTGGCCTAACCCCGGCGAGGTAGTGACGAGGCTAGACAGGACCTACCACAAATAACCTGTACAGATATATGTGCAATAACAGGAAAAATACACTAATTTAAGCAGTAAAAAGGGGTGGGGGAAACATGATGTGGGGTACTACAGTCTATATATATATAGGAATCAACGGTAAGGAAATAAAGCTGAACAATAACAACTGATAAGGAAACACAGGAAGTCTCTACATACGAACACGATACACTCAGTCCATACTCCGTTGCGGCGCGCACCGATCCTCAACAGATATCACTATTGCGGCGTGCAACCCGATCCTCAACAATCAATACCGTTGCGGTGTGAAACCCGATCCTCAATATTTTATTAACACCGTTGCGGCGTGCAACCCGATCCTCAACATTTAATACCAAGAACTCACCCACCAGTGACCGCAACTCAAGTGCGAGGGGAGTAATAACAATCACAAGAAAATCCCGGCAAGGGAATACAAATAACAATTCAATCATCCCGGAAAGGGAGAATACAATAAATACATACGTCCCGGCAAGGGATTGATCGCTACACGATCCACTTTTAATCACCTATTTCTCGAGTAACAATTTCTAGTCTGAGCCAATGCTCCAAAAGCCAAACCAATCACAAACCTTCCTCAACTATTCACATTATATTATGCTTACCAACCCAAGCAAGAAAAATGTACAATTAAATCCGAATCCAACATATATAAGACTTACAGTCATGCTAGACTCCGGTGCATAGATAACTGTCACCATGCCTATACACCGTACTCCACATTTAACACGTAGCAAATAACACCCTAATCCTAATCCCTCAAGACAAAGTTAGAAAAAACACTTACCTCGGTCCGGAAATAGCAATCAAGGCTCTAAAACTGCCTTTCCTTTAGAATCCAACTCCGAAACAATGATATCTAGGCACAATTTAGTTCAATAGTATCAATAAGAGCTCAAAAACATAATCCCATAGTCTAGAAATGAAATTCCCATCATTCTTCCAAAACAGAAAAAAACTGACACCGGGCCCACATGGTCCAAACATGAGGCTCGGACCAAAACCCAATCACTCATAACCCCACGAGTTCAATTATGCAATTTGTTTCAAGATTCGACCCCAAATTGAGGTTGAATCACCCAAAATTCCCAAAGCCCTAGTTCTACCCAAAACCCCTAATTTCTACCTTGAATTCATGATTTAGGATTAGGAAATTAATGTTTAGATGAAAGAATCTGGAGATAATGAAGTTAAGAATACTTACCCAAAGAGTTATGGAGGAAGAGAAGCTAGAAAATCGCCTTTGGAGTGTTGGGATGAGGAGCTCGTGTGAAATAATGGCTAAGTCCCGTAATGAACACTGTTTTGAATTACAAAATTTCACTGGGTAAAAATACCCTTCGCGTTCGCATGAACAGGGACACGTTCGCGAAGGCTTAACAGGTCAAGGCATCGCGTCCGCATGGTGCTAAACGCGAACGCGTAGAAGAAGGAACAGGTAACACCACATTCGCGACAGGGTAACGCGAACGCGTAGAGTAAGTATTTGGGGTCTGAAATCTTGGCCTACGCGAACACGTTGAAGGAAGCAACAAAGCTTCGCGATCGCGATGGCCTGAACGCGAATGCGAAGGTCTAAGGGAAAAAAGCTACGCGAACGCGGAGGGGATGTTGCGAACGCGATGAAGGATTTCACTGAGTGCCAACAGCAGATTTTCTGCAACATATTTCTATTCCAAACCATCCCGAACACCTCCGAATCACTCCCGAGCCCTCGGGGCTCCTAACCAAACACACACACTAACTCAATAACATCCCACGAACTTACTCGAGTGATCAAATTGCTAAAATAACATCAAAATCCAAGAATCAAACCTCAAAACCATCATTTTTTCATTTAAGTTCATAACTTCCAACTTTAGATATTTAGGTCTGAAACACGTCAAACGACGTCCGATTTTGACCAAATTTCACAGAAAGCACTTAACGCATATTTAAGACCTGTACCAGGCGTCGGAACCAAAATACGAGCCCGATACCTATATTTTCTAACTCATTTTCATTTCCATTTTTCCTTAATAATTTCAGAAAACAATTTAACAGAAAAATTCTTTTACCCTGGTTCTGGACCTCGAATTTCGACTCCGGGCACATGCCCGAGTCCCATATTTTTCTACGAACCTCCCGGGACCGTCACATCGCGGGTCCTGGTCCGTTTACACAAAATGTTGACCAAAGTCAACTATATCACTATTAATATCAACATTCTTTTAACATAAAAACTTTCCGGCTTCACGCTTGAACTACGCACACAAATCGAGGTAACTCCAAGCGAGGTTTCCAAGGCCTCGGAGGCGCAAAAAAGGGAGAAATACGGTGATTACCCTTTGGGTCGTCACATTCTCCACCTCTAAAACAATAATTTATCCTCGAACGGACAAAAGAAAGAAGTAACTGAGTCAGGAAATAGATGAGGGTAACAGCTCTGCATATCAGACTCGGACTCCCAGGTCGATGCCTCAGGAGGCTAACCTCTCCACTGAACACGCACTGAAGGAAAACTCTTTGACCTCAATTGTCGAACCTGCCAGTCTAGAATGGCTACCGGCTCCTCCTCGTAGGACAGATCCTTGTCCAACTGGACAGTGTTGAAATCTAACACGTGGGTAGGATCGCCNAACCTTGCGATCCGCATAACTCTTTTGTCGGAACTGAGCCGAACGAAGCCTGTCCTGAATGATCTTGACCTTATCCAAGGCCTCCTGGACAAAATCTGTACCCAATAACCGAGCCTCTCCCGGCTCAAACCATCCGACTGGAGACCGACATCGCCTACCATACAACGCATCATAAGGAGCCATCTGAATGCTGGACTGGTAGCTGTTTTTGTAGGCAAACTCTGCTAAAGGTAGAAACTGGTCCCAAGAGCCTCCAAAATGAATAACATAGGCTCGGTGCATATCCTCCAATATCTGAATAGTCCTCTCGGACTAACCGTCTATTTGAGGATGGAATGCTGTGCTCAACTAAACCTAGGTGCCTAGCTCCTGCTAAACTGCTCTCCAAAAGCATGAGGTAAACTGCGTACCTCGGTCTGAAATGATATATGCCGGCACCCCATGAAGGCGAACAATCTCCCGGATGTAGATCTCAGCTAATCTCTCTGATGAATAGGTGGTGGTAAAGGGAATGAAATGCGCTGACTTGGTCAGCCTATCAACAATGACCCAAATAGCATCAAACTTCTTCCGGGTCACTGGAAGTCCCGTAACGAAGTCCATGGTAATCCTCTCCCACTTCCAGTAGGGAAGCTCAATCCTCTGAAACACACCACCAGGCCTTTGATGCTCATACTTGACCTGCTGACAATTCAAACACCGAGCCACATATGCAACAATGTCCTTCTTCATCCTACGCCACCAATAATGTTGCCGCAAGTCCTGATACATCTTCGCGGCGCCCGGGTGAATAGAATACCGAGAAATATGGGCCTCCGCTATGATCAACTCTTGAATCCCATCGAAATTGGGCACACATACTCGCCCCTGCAACCTCAAAACACCATCAGCATCTAAAGTCACCTTCGTGGCACCTCCACGCTGCACAGTGTCTCAGGACACACAAATGAGGATCATCAAACTGCCGATCACAAATATGCTCCAATAATGAAGAACGAGCGACCGTGAAAGCTAAAACTCGGCTAGGCTCAGAAATATCCGACCTCACAAACTTATTGGCCAAGGCCTGAATATCTAAAGCAAGCGGTCTCTGGCTGACCGGAATATAAGCAAGACTACCCATGCTGGCTGACTTCCTACTCAATGCATCTGCCACCACATTGGCTCTCCCCGGGTGGTACAAAATAGTAACATCATAATCCTCCAATAGCTCCAACCATCTCTGCTGCCTCAAGTTCAACTCTTTCTGTTTGAACAAGTATTGCAGACTCTTGTGATCAGTGTACACCTCACACGTCACACCACATAAGTAATGCCTCCAAATCTACAAAGCATGAACAATGGCTGCCAACTCTAGATCATGGACTGGGTAGTTCTTCTCGTGAATCTTCAACTGCCTCGAAGCATAAGCAATGGCCCTGCCATCCTACATCAATACTGCGCCAAGCCCAATATGGGAAGCATCACAATAACCTGTATAAGGCCCTGAACCTGTGGGAAAAACCAATATTGGTGCCGTAGTTAGAGTTGTCTTGAGATTTTAAAAGCTCTCTTCGCACTCGTCTGACCACTAGAACTGGGAACCCTTCTGGGTCAACCTGGCCATCGGGGCTGCTATAGATGAAAACCCCTCTACGAACCGACGATAATATCCTGCTAATCCCAAGAAACTTTGAATCTCAGTAGCTGAAGCTGGTTGAGGCCAATTCTTGACTGCCTCAATCTTCTTCAGGTCTACCTGAATGCCCTCTACTGATACTACATGACCCAGGAATGCAACTGAACTCAACCAGAACTCGCACTTTGAGAGCTTGGCATACAGCTGGCTATCTTTCAGAGTTTGAAGAACCACTCTGAGGTGCTGCTCGTGCTCCTCCTGACTGCGGGAGTACAAAAGAATATCATCAATGAAAACTATCACGAACAAGTCCAAATAAGGCCTGAACACTCGGTTAATCAACTCCATAAATGCTGCTGGGGCATTGGTCAACCCAAATGACATGACCAAAAACTCATAATGCCCGTACGAGTGCGAAATGCTGTCATAGGGACATCAGTCGCCCTAATCCTCAGCTGATGATAGCCTGATCTCAAATCTATCTTTGAAAACACCTTCGCACCCTGCAACTGGTCAAACAAATCATCAATCCTCGACAGTGGATACTTGTTCTTTATTGTCACCTTGTTCAACTGCCGGTAATATATGCACATCCTCATCGATCCATCCTTTTTCTTCACAAATAGAACGGGCACACCCCAAGGAGAAACACTAGGCCTGATGAAACCCTTCTCAAGAAATCTTGTAACTGATCCTTTAACTCTTTTAGCTTTGGCGGGGCCATACGATACGGCGGGATGGAAATGGGATACGTGCCTGGAGCCAGATCAATACAAAAATCAATATCCCTGTCGGGCGGCATACCCGGCACGTCTGAAGGGAAAACCTCTAGGAACTCCCGAACAATAGTTACTGATTCAATAGAAGGAACCTCTGTGCTGGAATCACGAACATATGCCAAATAAGCTAAACACCCCTTCTCGACCATGCGTCGAGCCTTAACATATGAAATAACACTGCGGGTGGCATGCCCTAGGGGGTCCCTCTCCACTCCAATTGGGGCAAGTTTGGTAAAGCCAAGGTCACGGTCTTAGCGTAACAATCCAAGATCGCATGATACGGGGACAACCAATCCATCCCCAATATAACATCAAAATCAACCATGTCTAGAAGCAATAGATCAATACGGGTCTCAAGATCCTCAAATACTACTACACAGGAACGATGAACTCTGTCGACCACTATAGAATCACCCACTGGTGTAGATACATATACAGGAATACCCAAGGCATCACTAGGCATATCCAAGTAGGGAGCAAAATAAGACGACACATATGAATATGTAGACCCAGGGTCAAATAGCACTGAAGCATCCCTGTCACAAACCAGAATAGTACCTGTAATCACAGCATTTGATGACTCAGCCTTTGGCCTGGCTGGCAAAGCATAACAACAAGGGTGGGCGCCACCTCCCTGAATCGCATCTCTAAGACGATCAACCACTGGCTGACCTCTGTCTCTGCTGGTGCGAGCTCTACCTCTACGGTCCCTACCTCTACCTCTATGATCCCCACCCCCGCCCCTAGCTGGCTGGGCGGCCGATGGATTACCTGCTGCCTGAATCATGGGACAAGGGCCCTGCTGCTGCGACCGAGCACCTCTCAACCTCGGACAATATCTCCTGATGTGATTGAGATCTCCACACTCATAACACCCAGCTGAATGCAGCAACTGAGAAAATTGGGACTGACCCTGCTACCCTAAATGACCTCCTCGAAGGCTCTGAAGTAGGGGTGCACTGATAGGCTGCTGATCTGAATAATACTACTGGGAACGACCGCTTCCTGGAGTACCATGAGAAACCTGAAGAGCTGACTGAAAGGGCCTCAGTGAATAGCCTCTACCATAGGAATCCCTACCTCCAGACGAGGTACCACTGAACCTACTAGAATGATGAGGCCTCTTATCTGACATCTGACCACCCCCTCGTGAGAGGGCCATCTCAACTCTGCGGGCTGCGTTGGCCGCCTTCTGAAAGGAAATATCACTACCAACTCCCATGGCCATCTGGAGACGGATCAGCTGAGTCAATCCATCAATAAATCTCCGGACCCTCTCTCGCTCTGTAGGGAGTATCACAACCGCATGGTGTGCCAAGTCAACAAATCTGGTCTCATACTGTGTAACTGTCATGGAGCCCTGCTGGAGGCACTCAAACTGCCTACGAAGTGCCTCCCGCTGAGTGACAGGGATAAACTTCACCAAGAACAACTCTGCAAACTGATCCCATGTCAAAGCCGGAGACCCTGCTGATCTAGATAGGCAAAAATCTCTCCACCAAGTCTTGGCGGATCCTGCAAGCCAGAAGGTGCAAAAATCGACCCGTTGGTCTCCACTATACCCATGGTCTTGAAAATCTCATGATAGCTAAAAAGAAAATCCTATGGATCCTCTGATGAAGCACCGCTAAAAGTGGTGGTGAAGAGATTGGAGAACCGATCAAGTCTCCACAAAGCATCTGAAGACATAGCCGCTCCATCGACGGCCTGAGCTGTAATACCTGTCTGAGCTGCCACTACTGGCTGAACCACTGGGACATGAGTCTGGGGAGCTACCTGCTCCGGAGTACGCGTAACAGGAGTCTGAACCCCTCCTCCAGCCTGAGAAGTTACTGGTGCTACTAGCAGTAAACCCGCTCTAGTGACACTATACATAAAGCCTACCAATTTGACTAGAGCATCCTAAAGATCTGGGGTGAACATGACCCCTCCTAGGACCTGAGCTGGGCCCACTGGAGCTGCTGGGGCTGGAACCTCCTCATTATAGTCAGTATGAGGCTCCACCTATGGAACTGCTGCCCGGGGCTGAGCTCTGCCCCTGCCTCAGCCTCTGGAATGGCCTCGGCCTCTGCCCCTCGCAGGAGCTATTGCTGGGGGCTCGGGCTGCTATGCGGTAGAAGAAGAAGCACATGTTCTCGCCATCTGCGAATGAACAGAGTAGAAAGACAATCAGAATTTGAGAAACAGAATCGCACGACAAGAAAGAACAAAGTGAAATTTTTCCTAACTTTGTCGCCTCTGGGGGGATAAATATAGACGTCTCCATACCGATCCCTCAGACTCTACCTAGTTTGTCCGTGAGTATCAAGACCTATGCAACCTAGAGCTCTGATACCAACTTGTCACGACCCGGATTTCCCACCATCGAGAGTCGTGATGGCGCCTACTAACGGATCTAGGCCAGCCAAACTCTAAACATTCTCTAATCAACCTCAACAATATAAAAATATTGAAAAACAATTAAATAAGTGCGGGAGACTTTAAACATAATAAAAATAAAACCAAAAATGCGGAAGTTTGAAACATTTCTCTACCTAGAACCTGGTGTCACTAGCTCACGAATTTCTAAGATTCACTAAATACAACCGTCTGAAAGAAATCATAACAGTCTGTTTCAATACAAGAGTTAACAAACTGAATAAAAATGGAAGAGGCTCCGGGCTTACGGACGTCAGCAAGGCTACCTCAGGAGTCTCTGGACTGAAAATCTACTCCCGATCTAATACTGCTACGGTTCGAAAGCTGCGTCCTGATCTATGCAAAAGAAATGCACAGAGTGTAGCATCATCACAACCAACCCCATGTGCTGGTAAGTGCCTGGCCTAACCCCGGCGAGGTAGTGACGAGGCTAGACAGGACCTACCACAAATAACCTGTACAGATATATGTGCAATAACAGGAAAAATACACTAATTTAAGCAGTAAAAAGGGGTGGGGGAAACATGTTGTGGGGTACTACAGTCTATATATATATAGGAATCAACGATAAGGAAATGAAGCTGAACAATAAAAATTGATAAGGAAACACAGGAAGTCTCTACATACGAACACGATACACTCAGTCCATACTCCGTTGCGGCGCGCAACCCGATCCTTAACAGATATCACCATTATGGCGTGTAACCCGATCCTCAACAATCAATACCGTTGCGGCGTGCAACCCGATCCTCAATATTTCATTAACACTGTTGCGGTGTGCAACTCGATCCTCAATATTTAATACCAAGAACTCACCCACCAACGACCGCAGCTCAAGTGCGAGGGGAGTAACAAGAATCACAAGAAAATCCCGGCAAGGGAATACAAATAACAATTCAATCATCCCGGTAAGGGAGAATACAATAAATACCTACGTCCCGGCAAGGGACTGATCGCTACACGATCCACTTTTAATCACCTATTTCTCGAGTAACAGTTTCTAGTCCGAGCCAATGCTCCAAAAGCCAAACCAATCACAAACCTTCCTCAACTATTCACATTATATTATGCTTATCAACCCAAGCAAGAAAAATGTACCATTAAATCCGAATTCAACACATATAAGACTCACGGTCATGCTAGACTCCGGTGCATAGATAACTGTCACCATGCCTATACACCGTACTCCACATTTAGCAAGTAGAAAATAACACCCTAATCCTAATCCCTCAAAACAAAGTTAGAAAAAACACTTACCTCGGTCCGAAAATAGCAATCAAGGCTCTAAAACTGCCTTTCCTTTAGAATCCAACTCCGCAACAATGATATCTAGGCACAATTTAGTTCAATAGTATCAATAAGAGCTCAAAAACATAATTCCATAGTCTAGAAATGAAATTCCCATCATTCTTCCAAAATAGCAAAAATCCGACACCGGGCCCACATGGTCCAAACACGAGGCTCGGATCAAAACCCAATCACCCATAACCCCACGAGTTCAATTATGCAATTTGTTTCAAGATTCGACCCCAAATTGAGGTTGAATCACCCAAAATTTCCAAAGCCCTAGTTCTACCCAAAACCCCTAATTTCTACCTTGAATTCATGATTTAGGGTTAGGAAATTAATGTTTAGATGAAAGAATGTGTAGATAATGAAGCTAAGAATACTTACCCAAAGAGTTATGGAGGAAGAGAAGCTAGAAAATCGCCTATGGATTGTTGGGATGAAAAGCTCGTGTGAAATAATGGCTAAGTCCCGTAATGAACACTGTTTTGAATTAAAAATTTCACTGGGTAAAAATACCCTTCGCATACGCGTGAACAGGGATGCGTTCACGAAGGCTTAACAGGTCAAGGCATCGCATTCGCGTCGCGTGGTTCTAAACGCGAACGCGTAGAAGAAGGAACAGGTAACACCGCATTCGCGACAGGGTAACGCGAACGTGTAGAGTAAGTATTTGGGGTCTGAAATCTTGGCCTACGCGAACGCGTGAGGTACGACGCGAACGCGTTGAAGGAAGCAACAAAGCTTCGCGATCGTGATGGCCTGCACGTGAACGCGAAGGTCTAAGGGAACAAAGCTACGCGAACGTGAAGGGGATGCTGCGAACGCGATGAAGGATTTCACTAAGTGCCAACAGCAGATTTTCTGCAACATATTTCTATTCCAAACCATCCCGAACACCTCCGAATCACTCCCGAGCCCTCGGGGCTCCCAACCAAACACACACACTAACTCAATAACATCCCACAAACTTACTCCAGTGATCAAATCGCTAAAAAAACATCAAAATCCAAGAATCAAACCTCAAAATTATCATTTTTTCATTTCAAGTTCATAACTTCCAACTTTAGATATTTAGGTCCGAAACACGTCAAACGACGTCCGATTTCGACCAAATTTCACAGAAAGCACTTACACATATTTAAGACCTGTACCAGGTGTCGGAACCAAAATACGAGCCCGATACCTATATTTTCTAACTCATTTTCATTTCCATTTTTCCTTAATAATTTCAAAAATCAATTTAACGGAAAAATTCTTTTACCCTGGTTCTGGACCTCGAATTTCGACTCCGGGCACATACCCGAGTCCCATATTTTTCTACGGACCTCCCGGGACCGTCACATCGCGGGTCCTGGTCCGTTTACCCAAAATGTTGACCAAAGTCAACTATATCAATATTAATATCAAATTCTTCAAATTGTTCACATAATTCACATATTTTAACATAAAAACTTTCCAGCTTCACACCCGAACTGTGCACACAAATCGAGATAACCCCAAGAGAGGTTTCCAAGGCGTCGAAGGCGCGAAAAAAGGGAGAAATACGGTGATAACCCTTTGGGTCGTCACATTCATTTAGCATTTATTGATGTAATTAAGTAATTTATGATTATATACGAGCGAATTGGTGGTGGAACCAAGGGGGTAAAGCTATAGTTGAAACTTGAGTTGTATTCGAGGCTTCGAGGTAAGTGTCCGGTATAACCTTAGCTTGAGGGATTAGGAGTTGTGTCCTATTTGCTAATTACTTCTTTTTGAGTACGACGTATAGGTATGGTGACGAGTATCTATACATTGGTATCGAGCATGAGCATGAGTCTTAAATTGACAGATATTGTGTTCTTAACTATTACTACGGATGCTCTAATTGATGATTCATGATATTTAGCAAAGATTTTGTTTATCGTCATGGATTTTATTTATGATTTAGTATTGGTACTGATTGAACTGAGTAGGAGTTGAGCAAGGATGGTTATAGCTGATTCTCTCTTGCCGAGATGGTTGATTTGATATTGTTGTTCCCTTGCCAGGAAATTATTATGTTGTTTTTATTCCCTTGCCGGAATTTTATTGTGATTTTGTGTTGGCTTGAAATGGGATCGAGTGGTACGCCTACTACAAGTTATAGTGAAATGAGAGCGGTTGGTACACCTACCACGTGTTATGATGAAATGGGAGTGGGTGGTACGCCTACCACGAGTTATGATGAAATGGGAGCGGGTGGTACGCCTACTACGAGTTATAATGAAATGGGAGCGGGTGGTACGCCTACCACAAGTTATGATGAAATAGGAGCGGATGGTATGCCTACCACAAGATATAAGAAATAGGATCGGGTTGCACGCCTGCAACGAGATGTGAACTGAAACTGAAATATGTCTTTATTTTCCTTATCCGTGTTAGAAGTTGAATTTTTTTTGGTTTCTTTATTATTTTCTTGAGATTCTATTTTATCTGTTATCCTCGAAGCATGTTTTCCTTCCTGGCTTTACTAGTATGTTCCGTTTACCTTTTCACTGTATACGCATATATAACTGCACAGGTTTATCTGAAGTCTGGTCCTAGCCTCGTCACTACCTCGCCGGGGTTAGGCCAGGCACTTACCAGCACATGGGGTCGGTTGTGCTAATACTAAACTCTACACTTTGTGCAGATATTGGAGTAGCACTTGGTCAGCAGCAGTAGGGGAGCCAGCCTTCAGTTCACCGAGACTTCGAGGTAGCCCTACTGGCGTCCGTAGGCCCAGCGTCTCTTCTATCAGTTTTTATGTTCTGTTATCATGTGACGACCCGACCCGTTGTCTCATGTGTCACTGCTTCATTTCCCTCATTTCATGCTTCTTCATGTTTCGTTATTGGCATGTGGTGTGTTAGAGTTGATTCAGATTGGTTTTGATAAGAAATGAGACACTTAGTCTCTTTAAGAAAAGCTTAAGTTGGAAAAGTCAATCGAATGTTGACTGTTGGGTTAGATGGATCGGATGTGATTTCCGATGATTTGGTCAGCTTCGGGGATGATTTGTGACTTACGAGCATGATCGGAATTGATTTTGGAGGTCCCGTGTAGAATTAGGCTTGAATTGGCGAAGTTAGTATTTTGGCGAAATCCGGATGATAGGTGAGATTTTGATCCGAGGGTCGGAATGGGATTCCAAGAGTTTTTGTAGCTTCGTTGGGTGATTTTGGATATGTGTGCAAATTTTCAGGTCATTCAGACATCGTTTGTTCGGGTTTTTGATCGAATGCGTGTTTCGGAAGTTTTTAAAGAACTTAGGCATGAATCCGAGAGAATTGATGATTTTAGTGTTGGTTGATGTGTTGTGATGATTGGAACAAGTTTGGGTAATGTTTTAAGGCACGTTGGTGCTTTTGGTTGATGTCCCGGGGACCTCGGGGTGAATTCGAGTGGTTAAACGGAAGGTTTTTGGAGTTAATTGCAAGTTCAAATTTGCTGGTATCTGTTGGTTTCGCACCTGCGGTCTCGCTGAAGCGGTTGAGGAGCGCAGAAGCAGAAGTCTTGGACCTTGCCAGATTCCGCAGGAGCAGAAAGAGTACCGCATAAGCGGTCCCGCAGAAGCGAGCTGGGCCTCGCAGAAGCGAAAATAGGAATCTTGGTCAGGTTCCGCAGAAGCGGAATAATGGACCGCATAGGCGGTCCCGCTGAAGTGAAGCGGGGACCGCAGAAACGGTATGTGCCTTAAATGAAAATTCCGCAAAAGCGAGCATGGACCACATATGCGGAAATCGCAGAAGTGGTGATTTATGCGCAGAAGCGAAAATGCCTGGCAGTTAAGTGAAATTAATATTCTTCGCGAATTTTTGAGAGAACACAACATTTCCACTTCGGACTAAGAGGGTTTTGGGCGATTTTGAAGAGAGTTTCAAGGGCTTTCATCAGGTATGGATTCTTGGACTTAGAATACATTATTATGGTGTAAAATCGTGGATTAACACTAAAACCCCAAGGAATTAAAGGTTAAAAATGGAGGTTAGGGCTTGAAACTTAAGAAAGTTAAACTAGGGATTTGAGAGGTCAAATGGACTCCGATTCTTGTGAATTTGATATGTATAGACTCGTGGCAACATGAGGAATCCGGTAATGTGAGTTTTGTAATTTTTTGAGAAGTGGGCCCGGGGCTCGGGTTTTGCTAGTTTTGAGATTTTTGCTATATTTTGATTGTTTTCGATTGGGTATTGTTTCCTTGGCATAGTATGATGTATTCACTTTGCTTTTGGTTAGATTCGACACACGAGGAGGCCGAATTGAGGGGCAAAGGCATCGCGGGCTTGAGTTTTTGCCGGTTCGAGGTGAGTAATATTTGTAAATGATATCCTGAGGGTTTGAAACCCCGGGTTTGCACATCATAGTGCTGTATTGAGGTGACTTGCACGCTGGATAGCGAGCGTGGGGTAGAGCACCATTGG
>MU670626.1:43388-54694 GCA_026770625.1 Nicotiana glauca
CATGGATTTTGTAGTGGGGTTGTCGCGGACCTTGCGGAAGGATGATTCAGTGTGGGTCATTGTGGATAGGTTGAACAAGTCGGCCCATTTCATTCCAGTGGCGACTACTTATACAGCAGAGAAGTATGCTTAGATTTATATTCAGGAGATAGTCTGATTGCATGGTGTGCCGGTTTCCATCATATTAGACAGAGGCCCTCAGTTCACTTCCCATTTCTGGAGAGCCATTCAGAGTGAGTTGGGGACTCACGTATAGTTTAGCACAACATTCCATCCTCAGACCGACGGATAGTCAAAGCGGACAGTTCAGATCTTGGAGGATATGCTTAGAGCATGTGTGATTGACTTTGGAGGGCAGTGGGATCAGTTCATGCCCTTAGTGGAGTTTGCGTACAACAACAACTACCAGTCCAGTATAGAGATGGCCCTGTACAAGGATTTATATGGTCGACATTATCGTTCTCCTATCGGGTGGTTTGAGCCTGGTGAGGCTAAATTACTTGGCACCGATTTGGTACAAGATGCCTTGGATAAGGTAAAGTTGATTTAGGAGAGGCTTCGCACAGCTCAGTCCAGAAAAAAGAGCTACGCGGATCAGAAGGCGCGACATGTATCATTTATGGTTGGCGAGAAGGTTCTCATGAAATTCTCTCCCATGAAGGGCATTATGAGGTTCGGGAAGAAGGGCAAGTTGAGCCCAAGGTTTATTGGCCCCTTTGAGGTGTTGAGGCGAGTTGGGGAGGTTGCCTATGAGCTTGCTTTACCCCCTAGTTTATCAGGAGTTCACCCAGTTTTTCATGTTTCGATGCTTCGGAAGTATCATGCCGACCTATCCCACATGTTGGACTTCAGTACCATTTAGTTTGATGAGAGTTTGGGCTATGAGGAGGAGTCGGTTGTTATTATTGATAGGCAAGATCGCCAGTTGAGGTCCAAGAAGATTTCTGCGGTGAGAGTCCAGTAGACAGGCCAACTGGTCGAGGAGGACATGCAGAGCAGATATCCCCACTTATTCAGCAGTTCAGGTACGTTTCTATGTATGTTCGAGGACGAAAGTTTGTTTAAGAGGTGGAGAATGTAATGACCCGACTGGTTGTTTTGCCTTTTAGAATTCCCCTAAATAAAGTATTTCGTACTTGCTTTAGCTAATTTACGACTTGCGGGGACGGTTGGTTCGGGAGTTGGAAGAGTTTTGAGTGAAATATATCTAATTGTTTCTTTAAGATTCTCTTAAAAGACCAAGTTTGACTTCGGTCAACTTTTTGGGAAAACAGACCCGGATTCGTGATTTGACGGTCTCGGAGGATCCGTGGGCAAATATGGGACCTGGCCGTATGCCCAAAACCGAATTTCGAGGTCCCCAGCCCGAGTAATGAATTTCTATTGGAAATTGTTAAATTAAAGTTTTAAATAATTAATGAAACTAAGAAATCATTGGTGTGAATTTTGGTTCCGAAGCTTGGTACAGTTCTGAAATATCAATTAAGACTTGCCCGTAAAATTGGTGTGAATTAGAGTAGTTTAAGGGCGTTTTGGCCCGTTGGAAGAAAATGAAGAACTTGAAGTTCAATAGTTTGATTCGTTTGGTTTTAGGGGGTGATTCCAAGATTTAGCATTGCTTTGGGTGTTCCGAGGCTTCGAGTAGGTCCGCCTCGTGATTTCAGACTTGTCGGTATGTTCGGGCGGGGCTCGGGAGCCCCGAGCGTCAAACGAGTGAGGTTCGAGCGAAGTAGAAAAATTGAAGAACAACTGAAGGTTGCTGCTTCTGTCATAACCGCATCTACGGTTCTTGGACCACAGAAGCGGGACCGCAGATGCAGTCGACCCATTGGAGAAGCGGCCAATGACCAGGCCAGGCGGAACTGCAGATGCAGCTTCGAAACCGCAGAAGCAGTTTCGCAAAAGCGGTCCAGGAATTTTGGGCCAGATCCGTAGAAGCGATCCTAAGTCCGCAGAAGCGGTTCTCTTAGAAGCGGTCATTGAAATCGCTGGGCAGTGAGTTCATTTAATTCGAACTCAAAGGCCATTTATTTCATTTCTACTCCACACTTAGGCGATTTGGGGGCTTCCAAAGAGAGGATTTCCACATAGCATTTCAAGGTAAGTTAATTCCACTCATTTTTTGTTTGAATACATGTATATTAAGTTGCTTAAACACTAAAAATTAGGCGAAATCAAATGGGTTAGAGCTAGACCTAGGGTTTAAGTAAAATCAAGATTTAACCACGAAATTTGTTATGAAATGAAATAGAATTTATATATTATTGATCCTTAGGTGATAGAGAACAACTTTCTTCAAAAAATTTCGGAATCCGAGCACGTGGACCCGAGGTTGGAATTTAGGAAACTTGTGGAAAAGGTTGGAAAATTACTTAAATAGTTAGAATTCGACCTTGTAGGCCTATATTGACTAGTTCTTACTTCTTTTAACTAGATTGTGATCGTTTGGCTCCGAATTTGAGGACTTGGGCTTGTTCTTGATATTGGAAGTACGCTTTGGAGCGAGGTGAGTCTCCTTTCTAACCTTGAAAGAGGGAATTGTCCCCATAGGTATAAAAATTGAGAATTTGCTACTAAATGCGGGGGCTACGTACGTACTAGGTGACGAGAGTCCGTGCGTAGCTACTATGATATTAATTTCTTGGGTAGTTTAGGACCCACATCATGCCTAAGTTATGGTTTTCTCAACGTTACTTGTTAATATTTATCGTTTACGATAGGCTAGAGACTTGGAGGAAATAAAAGTGAACATGTGAAATTGTTGAACTTGTATAAGAATTTACTTGTGTATAAATGCGCTTTGTGTGTATTCTTGATGTTTTCTTGATATTTGTGGATCGGGCCGATCGCCTCGGTGTAAATAGATGCATCTATGGTTCGTGTCGTTCGACCCTCGGCAGTGCATAGTTTATTTTCTGTTGGAGCGGGTCGTCGACCTCGGCATGATTGCGCATGATATATTTATATGTTGATGCCTAGACATGTCATGCCTACTTGCTTAGTAATTGAATAATGTAAATGGAAACTGAAATAAGGTCAAGAACCTAATTATTGCTTTTCATTATAATCTATTAAACATTGGTGACTTTCTTGCTTAGCATAGCACATTTATAGTATATTATTTTGACCCTAGTGAGTATCAAGTCGACCTCTAGTCTCTACTTCTTCGAGATTAGGCAGGATACTCACTGGGTACATATTGTTTAGGTACTCATACTACGCTTCTGTACTTAATTGTACAGGATCTGAGGCAGATACATTTGGTTACCAGTCCGATGCGCGCCCTTGAGCTTACGGCAGAGACTTCCATGATGAGCTGATGTGATAACCCGGCCCGTCGTCTCATGTATTATAGCCTTGTTTCCCCCATTTAATTCTTCTTCATGTTTCATTATCGACATTGGTTGTGTTGGAGTTGAATTGGATTGGCTTGGATAGGAAATGAGATACTTAGTCTCTTTAAGGAAGTCTTGGTTTGGAAAAGTCAACCGGATGTTGACTTATGAGTTAGAGGGCTCAGATGTGAATTTTGGTGACTCGGTTAGCTTCGGGAGATGATTTGTGACTTAGGAGTGTGATCGAAAGTTATTTTGGAGGTCCGGTGTAGGATTAGGCTTGAATTGGTGAAGTTAAAATTTTGGCGAATTCCGGTTGATAGGTGAGATTTTGATCCGAGGGTCGGAATGGAATTTTGAAAGTTGCAGTAGCTCCGTCAGGTGATTTTGGATCTGTGTGTAAAGTTTCAGGTCATTCGGAGGTGTTTTGGTCGGGTTTTTGATCGAATGTGCAATTCGAAAGTTTTTAAGAAACTTAGGCTTGAATCTGATGTGATTGAATGGTTTTACGTTGTTTGATGTGTTTTGAGGGTTGGAACAAGTTTGAATGAGGTGTTAGGATGTGTTGGTGTTTTTGGTTGAGGTCCCGGGGGCCTCGGGGTGAATTCGAGTGGTTAAACGAGAGTTTTTGAAGTTGCTTCAGGTCTGTTGTTGCTGTCATCTGGTATTTTCGCTTCTACGGAAATGGACCGCAGAAGCGGATAAGGGGGTTGCAAAAGCGGTCAGGCATGGGCTAGGGTAATTCTGCATAAGCGGAAGATGGTCGCTTCAGCGGGTCCGCAGGAGCGGACATTTTACCGCAGAAGCGGTTTTGAGAGAACCGCAGAAGCGGAGTTTGAGTCGCATAAGCGAAGATTTGGTTTTTAAGTGAGAACCGCATAAGCGGATTTTTGGCCACAGAAGCGGTCCCGCATAAGTGGAAGCGGGACCGTAGGAGCGAAAGTTACTGTGGACAAAAGGGTTTTTAAGGTTATATTTCATCTGCGAGCAAGAGGTAGTTTCCACCATTTTTGAGCGACTTGGAGAGCTTTGGGCGAGAATTTTTTAGGGTTTTGACTTAGAATCGATTGGAGGTAAGTCCCTTGGCCTGATTATTCGAGTTTATGGTAGATTTATCATGGAAATTCACCAAAATGGGGTAAGTTAGGGCTTGAGAGGTTATAATGTAAAAATGGAATTTAGAGGGCCAAATGGACTCCGATTTTGGTAAATTTTATATGTACGGACTCATGGCGAGATGAGGAATCCGGTGATGTGAATTTCGTAATTTTTTGAGAAGTGGGCCTGGGGCTCTGGTTTTGCCAACTTCGTGATTTTTGGTGTTTTTCGAGTTCTTTCGATTGGGTTATGTTTCATTAGTCTATTGTAATGTATTCCTTGTGGTTTTGATCAGATTCAGCACGCGAGGAGGTCGATTCGAGAGTAAAAGGCATAGCGAACTAGACTTGTGGCCGGTTTGAGGTGAGTAATAGATGTAGATGATGACCTGAGGGTTTGAAACCCCGGTATATCACACTATGACGCTATATTAAGGCGAGACATGTAATCTATGAGGAGTGTGGGGTCGTTTGTGATTGGGGACTATGGCTTAGTCCATCCCGAGTGATGTTCATATTGTGTTCTTGACTAGAGATTGATTGGTAAACATCCTACTTGGATATTATGAATGTATTTGGGTTGTGTGCCGATTATTTGAATCCTTTAGGGATCATTATCACTGCTTCCATGATACTTAACATGTTATATGATTTCAGTCCTAAGTTAAACACTGTTTCGAAATGTTTAGTCATAATTCTAAGGTTTTAAAACTTAAACTATATTTCCTAATGTCTGGAATTGAGAATTTTAACTTGACTTTACCTGTGTGGCTCATATGCATATTCTGGACTGAGTGTGGATCGGGCTGCATGCCACAGAGATGATACAATGATATTGCGCTTGGGTTGTAGGAGCCCCTCTGGAGTCTGAACCCCCACAGTGAGCGCGGGTACCCAAATGGATCGGGCTACGCACCGCAGCGGTCATGTGCATTGCATTGCATTCATGCATTGATACTTATCTGATCTACCTGACATTATTCTATTGCCATTTCATCGTTAATTATGTTAAATTGATAGTTATAGCTTTACATTGTGGTATTTCGTGAATTCTCATCTTCAGTCATTATATATGCTTATTACTTACTGAGTTGGAAGTACTCACTTTACTCCCTGTACCACGTGTGTAGATTCAGGTGTTTTGGGAGCTTAGTTGAGCTGTTTGCTGCTTCCTAGATTTCTCAGGAGTTGTCGAGGTAGTTGCCTAACGTCCGTAGGACCCGACTCCTCCCCTTATCCCTTTTATCTTTCCGTATTTTAGACTTTTGTATTATTGTGGATTCACTACTCAGTTGTATCTAAAGGCTCTAGACTCGTGACCCCAGATCTACTGGGAGTTGTTTTGATAGTTATTTTGGTTCCCGTGTTGTTTCTATTTACCGTCGGATTATCAATCTTGTTAACTGCTAAATTATCTTAAATAATTGGTAATGGGATGCGTAATTGGGTTGTGAGTATTAATTGGTCAGGCTTGCCTAGCATTTGTGTTGGGCGCCATCACGGCCAGGATTGGGGTCGTGACAAGTTGGTATCAGAGCCTAGGTTACTAGGCCTCACGAGTTATGAGCCAGTTTAATAGAGTCTTGCGGATCGGCATGGAGACGTCTGTATTTATCCTCGAGAGGCTGCAGAACCTTTAGGAAACACTTCATATTCTTGAAACTCTCATTGTGCGACTTTGTTGATCCGAGAACTAAACTTCTGTATTCTATTCTCTCGCAGATGGCGAGAACTTGTGCTACCGAACGTGAAGGACGACCACCATTACCACCCGCTAGGGGCCGTGGGCATAGTCATGGTCGTGGTCGAGGCAGACCAGCGAGGGCAGCACTTACAGATCCACCTGCTGCCCCGGTTCAGGACCAGCCTCCAGCTGTAGATGCTCCAGCAGCACCTGTTCAGGCACCGACAGCGCCTATTATGATTCCTGATCTCTAGGAGTCCTTGGCTCAAATACTATACGTCTGCACTGGCCTAGTTCAGGCAGTCTCAGCCACTACTGCAGCAGCTACCTCACAGACCAGGGGTGGTCATCAGACCCCCGCTGCTCGCACACCTGAGAAAGTTGTTCAGGGATTACAGACACCAGGAGCGGTTTCAGCTTAGCCGGTTGCACCAGCACCACCAGCCGCACCAGTTGCACCAGCTCCAGCCTATGTGGTTCCAACTATGCCAGACGATGAGTAGCATTGTCTTGAGAGATTTGGTAGTCTCCAGCCTCCGATGTTCAGCGGTACTGAGGCCGAGGATGCCCAAGGATTTCTAGACAAGTGTCAGTGTATGCTTCACACTACAGGGATTTTGGAGTCGAGTGGAGTGGCTTTTACTACCTTCTAGTTCTCAGGGCTGGAATTTACATGGTGGGAGGATTTTGAGAGGCGTAGGCCTGTTGAAGCAACGCCCCTTGCTTGGCAGCAGTTCTCCACTTTCTTTCTAGAGAAGTATGTACCGCAGTCTCATATGGAGGAGCTGCATCGTCAGTTTGAGTGGTTGATTCAGGGAGACATGACAGTGACCCAGTACGAGTTGAGGTTTACGCAGTTAGCTCGGCATGCTTCATGGTTGATCCCGAATGATAGAGAGAGGATTAGGAGGTTCGTGGATGGCCGCAACTATCCACTTCGCATTTTGATGACTAAAGAGAGAGTTATGAGTGCTTCGTTCGAGGAGGTAGTCGACATGGCTCGGGAGATTGAGACGGCTCACCGTCAGGAGCGTGAGGAGAGGGAGGCCAAGAGGCCTCGAGGTACAGGTAGCTTCAGTGGTGCTCCGTCTAGGGGCCAGTTCCAGCGTAGTAGAGGTCGATCCTTCAAGCCTCCTCAGTCAGGTTGCCTAGAGTACAGTGGGTCTTCTTCAGGCCGTGGTCATCAGGGAGTTTAGCAGGGCCAGTCTTCACTTAGTGCACTTCCAGCACAGAGCTCTACTCCTACTTCTTCAGCCCAGGGTTCTTCAGCAGCGAGGGGTTCTCTTCAGTCCCTTTCTCTAGCACCGGGTAGTTGCTACGAGTATGGTGAGTTTGGTCACATGAGGAGACAGTGTCCTCAGCTTCGTGGTGGTCGGTCTCAGCAGAGGGATCAGCCATCCTCTTCTACTCCATCTACTTCAGCACCCTTCCAGTCAGGTAGGGGTGGGGGCCAGGCAGCTAGGGGCCGCCCTAGAGGGGGAGACTGATCTGGCGGTGGTTAGGCTCGATTCTATACCCTTCCAGATAGGAGGGACGCCATTGCATCAGATACTGTTATCACGGGTATTATTTCAGTCTGCCACGGGGATTCTTCTATTTTATTTGATCCCGGATCTATATACTCTTATGTGTCTTCATATTTTGCCCATCATTTGAGTGCGACCCGTGGTTACCTTGCTTTGCCCGTGCACATATCTACCCCGGTGGGTGATACTATTATTGTGGATCATGTATATCGATCTTGTCTGGTGACTATTGGGGGTATGGAGACCCGGGTTGACTTGTTGTTGTTGGGCATGGTAGATTTTGATGTGATTCTGGGTATGGATTGGCTATCTCCGTACCATGCTATTCTGGACTGTCATGCCAAGACAGTTACGTTGGCTATTCCGAGTGTTTCGAGGATTGAGTGGCGTGGTATGACTAACTATGTTTCTAGCAGGGTGATTTCTTTCCTAAAGGCCCAGCGGATGGTTGGTAAAGGTTGTCTATTGTATTTGGCTTTTGTGAGAGATGTTGGAGCTGAGACTCCTAGTCTTGATTCTATTCCCGTTGTGAGGGACTTCCCTGATGTGTTTCCTGTAGACCTGCTGGGCATGCCACCAGACAGGGACATTGATTTTGGTATTGATCTGGTGCCTGGCACTCAGCCCATCTCTATTCCTCCGTATCGTATGGCACCAGCAAAGTTGAAAGAACTAAAGGATCAGCTTCAGGAACTCCTAGATAAGGGGTTTATTTTCCCTAGTATGTCACAGTGGGGTGCACCGGTCCTATTTGTGAAGAAGAAGGATGGCACAATGAGAATGTGCATTGACTACAGGCAGTTGAACAAGGTGACACTGAAGAATAAGTATCCACTACCTCGCATTGATGATTTGTTTGATCAGCTCCAGGGGGCAAGGGTATTATCTAAGATTGATCTCCGTTCAGGCTATCACCAGCTGAAGATTAAGGATTCTGATATTATGAAGATGGCTTTCAGGACGAGATATGGGCACTATGAGTTTCTAGTTATGTCTTTTGGGCTGACTAATGCCCTAGCCGCGTTCATGCATCTGATGAACAGTGTATTTCGGCCATATCTGGATTCATTTGTTATCGTTTTATTGATGATATCCTGGTATACTCGCGTAGCCAGGAGGAGCATGGTCAGCATTTGAGAGTGGTATTACAGAGATTGAGGGACGAGAAGCTTTATGCAAAGTTTTCCAAGTGTGAGATCTGGCTTGGGTCTGTGGCTTTTCTGGGACACGTGGTATCCAGTGATGGCATTCAGGTTGATCCAAAGAAGATAGAGGTGGTGCAGATTGGCCAAGACCATCATCAGCCATGGAGATTCGGAGTTTCCTCGATTTGGCAGGATATTATTGCTGGTTCGTCCAGGGCTTTTCATCTATTGCTTCGCCCCTGACCAAGTTGACGCAGAAGGGTGCACCATTTTTATGGTCAGACGAGTGCGAGGAGAGCTTTCAGAAGCTCAAGATAGCTTTGACCTCAGCTCCAGTGTTAGTATTGCCATCAGCTTCAGGTTCTTACACCGTGTATTGTGATGCTTCAAAAGTGGGGATCGGATGTGTGTTGATACAGGAGGGTAGAGTTATTGTATATGCTTCTGGTCAGTTGAAGCCTCATGAGAAGAACTACCCCGTCCATGATTTGGAGTTGGCTGCTATAGTTCACGGTTTGAAGATTTGGAGCCACTACTTATATGGCGTATCTTGTGAGGTATATACCGATCATCGCAGCCTTCAGCATCTGTTCAAACAGAAGGATCTTAATTTGAGGCAGCGAAGGTGGCTTGAGTTACTCAAGGACTATGATATTACCATATTATACCACCCAGGGAAGGCCAATGTAGTGGCCGATGCTTTGAGCCGAAAGGCGGTAAGTATGGGTAGTTTGGCGTACATTTCAGTTGGGGAGAGGCTCTTTGTAGTTGATGTTTAGGCTTTGGCCAATCGGATGGTGAGGCTAGATATTTCAGAGCCTAGTCGGGTGTTGGCTTGTGTGGTATCTCGATCTTCCTTGTATGACCATATTAGAGAGCGCCAGTATGATGATCCGCACTTGTTTGTCGTAAGTACAGGGTCCAGTATGATGATACCGGAGATATGACTATTGATAGTGAGGGTGTGTTGAGGATGTAGGGACGGATTTGCATGCCCAATGTGGATGGGCTTCGGGAGTTGATATTAGAGGAGGCCCATAGCTTGCGGTATTCCATTCATCTAGGTGCCGCAAAGATGTATCAGGATTTGAGATAGCATTACTGGTGGAGGAGAATGAAGAAGGATATTGTGAGTCATGTAGCTCGGTGTCTCAACTGTCAGCAGGTGAAATATTAGCATCAGAGGCCCGGTGGTGTACTTCAGCGCATGGATATTCCCGAGTTGAAGTGGGAGAGGATTACTATGGATTTTGTGAGTGGTCTCCCTCGGACGTCGAGGAAGTTTGATTCGATTTGGGTGATTGTGGATCGGCTGACCAAGTCCGCGCACTTCATTCCGGTGTGTACTACCTATTCTTCGGAGTGGTTAGTAGAGATTTTTATCTGGGAGATTGTTCGGTTGCATGGGGTCCCAGTTTCTATTATCTCAGATAGAGGTACTTAGTTTACTTCCTAGTTTTGGAGGACCTTTCAGCGAGAGTTGGGCACACAGGTAGAGTTGAGCACAGCGTTTCATCCCCAGACAGACGGGCAGTCCAAGCGTACTATCCAGATATTGGAGGACATGTTGCGTGCCTGTGTTATTGATTTTGGAGGTTCTTGGGCTGAGTTCTTTCCACTTGCAGAGTTTGCTTACAACAACAGCTATCAGTCCAGCATTCAGATGGTACCGTATGAGGCCTTATATGGGAGACGGTGTAGATCTCCGGTTGGTTGGTTTGAGCCAGGAGAGGCTAGACAATTGGGGACAGAGTTGGTCCAGGATGCCATAGATAAGGTAGAGGTGATACAGGAGAGACTTCGTACAGCTCAGTCGCGTCAGAAGAGTTATGCGGACAGGAAGGTTCGAGATTTATCTTATATGGTGGGCGAGAAGGTCTTGTTGAAGGTTTCGCCTATGAAGGGCATTATGAGATTTGGAAAGAAAGGGAAGTTGAGTCCGCGATTCATTGGCCCTTTTGAGATACTTATGAGGATTGGGGAGGTGGCCTATATGCTTGCTTTGCCACCCAGCTTATCAGGGGTTCATTCGGTATTTCATGAAAAATGCTCCAGAAGTATGTTGGGGACCCGTCTCATGTGTTAGACTTCAGCACAGTTCAGTTGGATGATGATTTGACCTATGATGTGGATCCAGTGGCTATTTTGGGTCGTCAGGTTCAGAGATTGAGGTCAAAGGATATAGCCTCGGTGAAGGTGCAGTGGAGAGGTCGGCCCGTGGAGGAGGCTACCTGGGAGACCGAGCAGGAGATGCGGAGTAGATATACTCACCTATTTGAGGTTTCAGGTATGTTTCTTGACCCGTTCGAGGACGAGCGTTTGTTTAAGTTGGGGATGATGTGACAACCCGGCCCATCGTCTCTTGTATTACAGCCCCATTTCCCCCATTTAATGCTTCTTCATGTTTCATTATCGACATTGGATGTGTTGGAGTTGAATTGGATTGGCTTGGATAGGAAATGAGACACTTAGTCTCTTTAAGGAAGGCTTGGTTTGGAAAAGTCAACCGGATGTTGACT
>MU670626.1:66449-87094 GCA_026770625.1 Nicotiana glauca
GATGTGGAAATGTGGAAGGGGAAATAGGAGAGTTTGTAAAACTTGTTTGGCTTGATTGTTCTTTCTTTATGGAATTGATAGTTGTTTCTGTTACTGTCACTTATTTGTCTATGGCTTGAGTTTACTTGGCGCAAAGTATGTTATACATGCCAGTACAATTCAAGTGTACTGACGTCCCTTTTACCAGGGGCGCTATATTCGTGTTATGATTGTAGGTGGATCTGCAGCAGGTATTCCAGCCCACCGATCGTAGCTCCCTCTTCGCCTCCCGCCAACTATTTTGGTGAGCCCCATTCCTCTCGCGGCCCTGCGTGGCTCAGGCCGCTTGTTTCTGTAGTTTTGTTTTATTGTTGTGTAAGGTATAGCCAAAGCCTTGTTACCGGCAAGTATTGTATTATCCTGTTGTATCTTTAGAGGCTCCGTAGACAGTGGATGTGGGTTAGAAGCTATGTATATTCATGTTTCTTTTGTTGGGCAACGAATTGGTAATTTCACTAATTATTAGGTATGTATGTTTTGAAAAAGGGTGATCTAAAATTAATTATATGGCTAGTTCTTGGAATGCTGAATAAGGGAAACAAGGGGTGGCTCATGGGTTAGGAAAGGCACCCAGGTCCGCTTGACTGGGGATACCCGGTCAAGCGCCGGTCATGTCCCTTGAGTTTGGGGCGTGACAGAAACGCGAACGCGAAGAACAACCAAACGACCTTCAGCGAATGCGAGACCCAAACGCAAATGAGAAGCACAATTCTCAGGGACCCCAACTTCCTTCTTCACGAAAGCGGCCCCAGGCATGCGAACGCGAAGGCCAAAATAGGCCTGCACCTACTACTGCATTTTCTGCATATTTTCCAAGTTCAAAACTTCCCGTTAGCCATCCGAAATCACCCCGAGGCTCCCGAGACCTCAACCAAAAGCACCAACGCATCCTAAAACATCATTCAAACTTGTTCCAATCCTCAAAACACCTCAAACAAAACCAAAACCATTAAATTACATAGAATTCAAGCCTAAGTTCTTCTAAAACTTCCGAAACACGCATTCGATCAAAAACCCGACCAAATCACCTCTGAATAAGCTGAAATTTTACACACACATCCCAAATCACATAACGAAGCTAAAGCAACTCTCAGAATTCCATTCGAACCCTCGGATCAAAATCTCACCTACCAACCGGAATTCGCCAAAATACTAACTTCGCCATTTCAAGCCTAATTCTACACAGGACCTCCGAAACCACTTCCGATCACACTACTAAGTCAAAAATCATCCCTCGAAGCTAATCGAACCATCAGAATTCATATCCGAGCCCTCTAAAACATAAGTCAACATCCGGTTGACTTTTCCAAACCAAGCCTTCCTTTAAGAGACTAAGTGTCTCATTTCCTACCAAAACCACTCCAAACCATCTTGAACACATAAGGCACGGATAATGAAGCATAAAGAAGCGGCAAAATGGGGAAAATAGAGTGGTAACTCATGAGATGACAGGTCGGGTCATCACATCCTCCCCAACTTAAACAAACGCTCGTCCTCGAGCGAGTCAAGAAATATACCTGAAGCCCCCAAATAGGTGAGGATATCTGCTCCACATCTCCCGCTCGGTCTCCCAAGTAGCCTCCTCCACGGGCCGACCTCTCCATTGCACCTTCACTGAAGTTATATCCTTCGACCTCAACTTTCGAACCTGACGACCCAAAATGGCTGCTGGCTCCACATCAAAGGTCAAATCATCATCCAACTGAACCGTGCTGAAGTCCAAAACATGAGAAGGGTCCCAAACATACTTTCGGAGCATAGAAAGATGGAATACCGGATGCACACTCGACAAGTTAGGTGGCAAAGCAAGCATATACGCCACCTCTCCAATCCTCCTAAGTACCTCAAAAGGCCCAATGAACCACGGACTCAACTTCCCTTTCTTTCCAAATCTCATAACACCATTCATGGGTGAAACCTTCAGCAAGACCTTCTCACCAACCATATAGGATACATCTCGAACCTTCTGGTCCACATAACTCTTCTGGCGCGAGTGTGTTGTACGAAGTCTCTCCTGAATCACCTTCACCTTCTCTAAGGCATCCTGAACCAAATCTATCCCCAATAGCCTAGCCTCGCCGGGCTCGAACCAACCAACTGGAGATCTACATCGTCTCCCATAGAAGGCCTCATAAGGTGCTATCTGAATGCTGGACTGATAGCTGTTGTTGTAGGCAAACTCTACAAGTGGCAAAAACTCATCCCATGAACCTCCAAAATCAATGACACAAGCATGCAACATGTCCTCCAATATTTGAATGGTACGCTCGGACTGTCCGTCCGTCTCAGGATGAAACGATGTGCTCAACTCCACCTGAGTACCCAACTCTCTCTGCACGGCTCTCCAAAACTACAAAGTAAACTGAGTACCCCTATCTGAGATGATAGAAACCAGGACACCATGCAGCTAAACAATCTCCCGGATATAAATCCCTGCCAGCCGCTCTGAGGAATAGGTAGTACACATAGGAATGAAGTGCGCGGACTTGGTCAGCCGATCAACAATCACCCAAACAGCATCAAATTTCTTCAAAGTCCGAGGAAGTCCAACAACATAGTAATCCTCTCCCACTTCCACTCGAGAATATCCATCTGCTGAAGCAAGCCACCAGGTCTCTGATGCTCATATTTCACCTGCTGACAATTGAGATACCGAGCCACAAATCCCACAATATCTTTCTTCATTCTTCTCCACCACTAATGCTGCCTCAAATCCTGATACATTTTTGCAGCACCCGGATAAATAGAATACCGCGAGCTATGGGCCTCCTCTAGAATCAACTCTCTAAGCCCATCCACATCAGGCACATAGATCCAGCCCTACATCCTCAACACACCATCATCACCAATGGTCACATCTCTGGCATCGCCATGATTAACTCTGTCCTTAAAGACAAGCAAATGCGGATCATCATACTGGCGCTCTCTGATGCGATCATATAAGGAAGACCAAGAAACCATACAAGCTAACACCCGATTGGGCTCCAAAATATCTAATCTCACAAGCCGATTGGCCAAGGCCTGAACATCAACTGCAAATGGCCTCTCCTCAACTAGAATTTATGCCAAGCTCCCCATACTCACTGCCTTTCGGCTCAAAGCATCGGCCACTACATTGGCCTTTCCCGGATGGCATAGAATAGTAATATCATAATCCTTAAGCAACTCTAGCCACCTCCGCTGCCTCAAATTAAGGTCCATTTTCTTGAACAAATGTTGAAGAATGCGATGATCAGTGAATACCTCACAAGATATGCCATACAAGTAGTGCCTCCAAATCTTCAATACATGAACTATAGCAGCCAACTCCAAATCATGAACAGGGTAGTTCTTCTCATGGGGCTTCAACTGACGAGAAGTATAAGCAATAACTCTACCCTCCTGCATCAATACACAGCGAATCCTAACTCGCAAAGCATCACAATATACGGTATATGAACCCGAAGCTGATGGAAAAACCAATACTGGAGCTATGATCAAAACTGTCTTGAGCTTCTGAGACCTCTCCTCGCACTCGTCCGACCATATGAACGGAGCACCCTTCTGAGTCAACTTGGTCAAGGGTGATGCAATAGAGGAAAAACCCTAAACAAACCGACGATAATAACCTGCCAAACCAAGGAAGCAACAAATCTCTATGACTGAGGACGGTCTAGGCCAACTCTGAACTGTATCTATCTTCTTTGGATCAACCTGAATACCCTCGCTAGACACCACGTGTCCCAAGAAATCCATTGAACCGAGCCAAAACTCATACTTGGAGAACTTTGCATAAAGCCTCTTCTCCCTCAATCTCTGCAATACCACTTGCAAATACTCTGCCTGCTCCTCCTGACTATGCGAGTATACCAGAATATCATCAATCAACACGATAACAAACCAATCCAGATAAGGTCAAAATATATTGTTCATCAGATGCATGAACATTGTTGGGGCATTGGTCAGCCCGACATGACAAGAAACTCATAGTGACCATATCTAGTCCTGAAAGCAGTCTTAAGAATATCTGAATCCCTGATCTTCAACTGGTGATAGCCCGAACGGAGATCAATCTGAGAGAACACCCTCGCTCTCTGAAGCTGGTTGAATAAATCATCAATACGAGGCAGGGGGTACTTGTTCTTCACTGTTACTTTGTTCAATTGCCTATATTCAATGCATATTCTCATTGTGCCATCCTTCTTCTTCATAATCAGAACTGGTGCACCCTATGATGACATACTCAGCCGAATGAACCCCTTATCTAGGAGTTCTTGAAGCTGCTCCTTCAGTTCTTTCAACTCCACTGGTGCCATACGATATGGAAGAATAGAGATGGGCTAAGTGTCCGGCACCAGATCAATACCAAAATCAATATCCTTGTCCAGTGGCAGGCCTGACAGGTCTGCAGGAAATACATTAGGAAAATCCTTCACAACTGGAACAGAATCAATGCTAGGAGTCTCAGCTCCAACATCCCGCACAAAGGCTAAATATGACAGACAACCCTTCCCAACCATATGTTAGGCCTTCAAGAAAGATATCACTCTACTCGGAACATAATCAGTCACACGATGCCACTCGGTCCGCAGTACACCCGGCAAAGCCAAAGTGATTGTCTTAGCATGACAGTCTAGGATAGCATGACATGGAGATAACCAATACATGCCCAAAATGACATCAAAGTCCACCATGCTCAATAGTAATAGATCAACTCGAGTCTCCGGACCCTCAATAATCACAACACATGACCGGTACATACGGTCCACAATAACAGTATCGCTCACCAGGGTATACACATGAACAGGTAAGGAAAGAGACTCCTGGGGCATACCCAAGTAACGAGCAAAATATGAAGACACATATGAGTAGGTGGAACCGGGATCAAATAATACAGAGGCATCTCTGTGGCAGACTGAAACAATACCTGTAATGATAGTGTCTGAAGCGATAGCATCTGTCCTGCCTGGAATAGCATAAAATGAGCCTGACCACCACCTGATAGATCTCCACCTCTGGGACCCTTACTGCCTGACCTCCACCCTTAGCTAGCTGGGCGAGTGATGAAGTAACTGGTGCAGAAGTCGGGGACTGATCCCTCTATTGAGACTGACCACCATGAAGTCGAGGACACTGCCTCCTTATATGCCCAAACTCTCCGCACTCATAACAATTACCCGGTACTGGAGATGCCCTCACACCGGAGTGACTAGCAGATGCACTCAGCACAGAAAAACCCTGAGCTAATAGGGCATGAGATGAACTCTAAGCTGGGAGGGCACTGAGTGAAGACTGGCCCTGCTGAGACCCATGATGACCACGGCCTGATGATGCCCCACGATACTCTGGACGGGTCGACTGAGCAGGCCTGAAAGAACAACCTCTACCATACTAGAAATGGCCCCTAGACGAAGCACCACTGAAACTGCACGATCCTCAAGGCCTCTTGGCCTCCCTCTCCTCTCGCTCTCTATGGCGAATCGTCTCAATCTAATGAGTGATATCGACCATCTCCTCAAATGTAGCACCCAATACTCTCTCTCTCTCTAGTCATTAGAATATGGAGATGGTAGTTAAGGACATCCACAAATCTCCTAATCCTCTCGCGAGCGGTCGAAATCATCCAAAAGGCATGACGGGCCAATTGTGAAAACCTCATCTCATACTGGGTCACGGTCATATCTCCTTGCATCAACCACTCGAACTGTCTACGCAACTCCTCTCTGCGGGACTGCGGTACATACTTCTCCAAGAAGAGAGCGAAGAACTGCTGCCAAGAAAGGGGTGCTGCACCGACAGGCCTATGCCTCTCAAAATCCTCCCATCAAGTAAAAGCAGCCCCCGAGAACTGAAAGGTGGTAAATGCCACACCACTCGACTCAAGAATCCCAACTGTACGGAGCATACACTGACACTTGTCAAGAAAACCCTGGGCATCCTCGCCCTCAGCACCATTGAATGTTAGAGGCTGGAGCCTACCAAACCTCTCAAGACGATGTTGTTCATTGTCTAGCATAGCTGGAACCACGAAGTCCTGAACTGGTGCAACTGGCTGAGCTGGAGGTACTCCCGACGTCTGAAATCCCTGCACTACCTGCTCGGGTGTGCGAACAGCGGGGGTCTAATTTCCTCCCCCAACCTGTGAAGTAGATGCTGCTGTGTTGGCTGAAACTGCCTAAGCCAAGCCATTACAAACTGATAAGATCTGTGCCAAGGCCTCCTGAAGACCTGGAATCACGATGGGCACAGCTAGTGCCTGAACTGGTGCTGCTGGAGAATCCAGAGCTGGAGCCTGATCCTGAGCTGGGGCAGTTGGTGGATCAACAGGTGCTGCCCTCACTGCTCTGCCTCTGCCATGACCACGACCGCGTCCACGGCCTCTAGTGGCCTCAGTGGGTGGTACTGGGGGTCGTCTTTCTCGTCCGGTAGCGTGAGTCCTCACTATTTGTGAGAGAATAGAATAAAGAGAAGTTTAGTACTCGAATAAACAAGTTCACGCAAATTTCAAGAAGATGAAGTTTTCCCTAAAGGTTCTGCAACCTCTCGAGGATAAATACAGACGTCTCTGTACTGATCCGCGAGACTCTACTAAACCAGCTCATTACTTGCGAGACCAAGTAACCTAGGCTCTGATACCAACTTGTCACGGCCCCAACCCCGGACGTGATGGCGCCCAACACACTGCTAGGCAAGCCTGATCAATTAACTATCATGCCTCAAAATTCGATGAGCGCGACCGGCGCTCAACCGATTAAACCCGACTGAGCAAGCATGTTAGGTCTCATCCTACCCAAACTAACTCATGAATAAATAGGAGATGGACTCCATTAACCAAATTCTATAAACATATCAATAACGGTTTCCATTTCATTTTTCATTAGCAACATCATTCGCCATAATAAAGGAATTACAAGTTTTATACATCATTGCCAAACATCAATATTTATCTTTTAAATTCCCATGCCCGACACTACCCACAACCTGTCTACAGAGCCTCTAAATATAACTAAAGAATAATACAGAAATGCCGACAATAAGGCTCCGGCTATACCTTACACAAAAATCAAAATAAAACTCCAGACACACGCGGCCTGAGCCACGCAGGGGCCCCAGGAGAAGTGGGGCTCACCAAAAAGATGATGGAAGACGAAGGGGGAGCTATGATCGGTGGGCTGGAGTACCTGCTGCGGATCCACCTACAATCATAACAAGAATGTAGCACCCCCGACAAAAGGGACGTCAGTACATTTGAATTGTACTGGTATGTATAACAAACCTTACCCTGAGTAACCTCAAGCCATACACAAGTAAAAAACAATAGAAGGAAGCAATAATTGAGTACACACAAGGAAGATAATCAAGGCAAACAAGTTAACAAACTCTCCTTTCCCCGTCATCATTTCCACATTTTCAATTTCACAATGTTCTCATATTTCATTTCAATATGATATCGATCACTTTCCACCCTTATTACCTCAGCCACCCTTATTACCTCGGCCACCCTTATCACCACAACCCAAACCTTATTTCTCCGTGTTGCGGCATGCAACCCGATCCCACCATACAGTTTCAATTCACAAACAACACAACAATATTACAAGTGTTTCCATAACCATAAATACTATTTTCCATCATTTTCAACAATTCATATGCAATTTAAGTCACCACAATAATCATCCACAATAAGCCAAGCATGTTACTTCCACGGTTGTTCCAATTGCATCATTTACAAAGATACAACAACAGGTTCTAAGAGCAACAACAACAACACAACTTGCCAAAGGATTCATATGACTATCCATGCCATTTCCATCTTACCAATAGCCCATGGTGCCATTTAGATTACAACAACAGTTTTACACGACCAACCACAAGAGAAGTTACCACAGTTATTCCCGTTTCACCAGTTACGATTCTCTTCTATCAATTATTCCACAATTCTTACTACACAACACATAAGGCACAATACTTACAAGAATTCACAATTGGTGTACACAAGCAAACACATACTGCCCACGAGAGGTTAACTTCACAACTAATTCATGAAAATATCGCATATCAAGTATTTGGACACCAAACATGGCGATTTTACAAAGGTTAAAGTTGGCCATACATACTTGAAGCTGGATTCCTTTCTAATTCCTACTTCCAATTCACCAAAATAATCTAGTAACGTCAATATAGTACACGAATTAATACACATAACTTAGAATTGAAGTTCACAATTGTTAGTCAAACTTATTTAGGTTATCAACCCCTCTTCGCATACTTCTTTACTCCTACCCAATCCCTCCTACTAGATTTTAGGTTTTAAAGAACATGCATGTGTATTTAAACTTCCATTTTCAAGGATAAGTTCATGAGAATTCCCCCTTTTATTTAAAAGTTTAAAATCAATGAAAAAGGGTTGGGGATTCTACCTGCAAGAGTGGAGATGAAGACAAGTAGTTGGAATTTTCCGGGCTTGGATGACTTTGGAAAATCAGTTGAAGAGGATGAGACTCTCTCTCTCAATAACCCACTCTTCCTTCTCTCTAGTTTTACCCAGAAAATATGTAAAAATGAAGTGTTGGGTCGTTTTATTGAAGAAGAGATCGGGTTGAAAAATTAGAAATTCTAGAGCCGAGTCGGGTCTGCGATCGCAGAGTGGAAATGCGGTCCGTATAATGGACCGCAGAAGTGTTCCAAAAACCTGACTTCTCTGCCTGGGTTTGCGACAGAAATGCAGTCCGCATTTCTGTTCTGCGGTCGCATAATGCGCCGCAGAATTGACCTTCACAAATCCCTGAGGAACTTATGCGATGATTATGTGGTCCGCATATTGATTATGCGATCGCATAGTGGACCGCATTTTCAACTTCAATTTTGATAATTCTTCTACTTCACTCTGCAGAAGGAATGCGGTCTGCATAGCTGATCTGCGACCGCATAAATGATAATTTTCTGGAAACTTGATTCTTTTGATTTTTAAAGCTTAGATCACTACCAAGGGTCCGAACCTACACATTCCTAACACATATTCGGACCTTGGCATTATGAGCTATGAGGTTTTAAGCACAAAATTTTTCGGGGCCTTACATTAACAACCTTAACCCAATTCTCATACAGTTCATTATTGACTCACACAGATAAATTACCAAGTTATAATACTAGAAGTCTGAAATAAGAGTTAGACATGCGGAATTTCAAATAATAATCCTTCTACATAGCCCAAAAGATCCGGTGTCACAAGTCTGAGCCTCTAATACAGGTTTACCAATCTAATACATGTCACTCTAGAAAAATACGAAATAAAACAAAGGATAGAAGGGAGAGATCAGGGCTGCAGATGCTATACAACTACCTCGATGCTCCCAAATATGTGCTACTCAATAGAGAATCCTCACTCAGCCTCAGATGAACCTGGATCTGTATGCAAGGTGCAGGGAGTAATGTGAGTACTATGACCCAGTGAGTAATAAACATAAATAATGGCTGAGAATAAGAAATCATAGAAAAGCACAGAGTAATCTATGATTCGGCAGTTTATAACAAGTGGAATAAAGTCAATAAAATGATGAAGTCGAAATATAGAAATGCTACAGCAAATGAGCAATTAATTGACAGATATAGAAATAAAATCAACACATAATATGGTACCCTCTAGTACCCGATGCGGCGTGCAGCCCGATCCATTTATTTATCATCGACGGTGCTCAATAGGGGTGTGCAGACTCCGAGAGGGGCCCCTTACGGCCCAAGCGCAATAACAAGCCATCTCGTGGCATCAACTAGGACCTCGACCTCATATCAATATCAATATAATACTGCTTCGGTGCGCAGCCCGATCCCATGCTTAGTTTAGAAATCACATAAGCCCCTCGGGCCATAATAAAATAGTAGTTCTCAACCCAAAACATCATTAGAAATATCATTTAAGTTTCAAATCTAAGAAAAAGCGGCTGAGTTGTAAAACAGTATTAAACAATAGGACTGAGTTCAAGCAATATATCAAATAGTGAGAAAATAGTGATAGCAATCCCCTAAGGGTTCAAATAGTTGGCACGAAGCCCAATTATGACAATTAGTCCAAATAATAATGATATCAAATAAGTTTCAATCAATTATATGGTAAAACATCACTCGGGACTGACCAAGTCCCAATCCCCGATAGTAAACAACCCCGCACTCATCATCAAGCACGTGTCTATCCTCAATATAGCACTACGATGTGCAAATCGGGGGTTTCAAACACTCAGGACATCATTTACATTCATTACTCATCTCAAACCGGCCAAAACTCTAGCTCGCTATACCCTTGCCTCTAAAATTGGCCTCCTCGCGCATCGAATCTGACCAAAACCACAACGAATATGTTACAATAGGCTAAGGGAACAAAATCCAAGCAAAAATAATTGAAAAACATCAAAAAAAAATCCCGAATTTGGAAAAACTCGAGCCCTAGGCCCGCTTCTCAAAACTCAAAAATTTTTACATCAACGGGTTCCTTATCATGCCACGAGTCTATACATATCAAGAACTCTCAAATCCGAGCTCAAATGGCCCTTCAAATACCAATTTAAAACCTCAAAATCCCAAGCCCTAATTCATCCTTTTTTAGCAAAGTTTCCATGAATTTCAAGGTTAATTTCACAATTAAATCACGTTTTTAGTTCATAAAACTCACCTCCAATCAATCCTCTTCGAATCCCTCTTCAATTTCTCCCAGATAGCTCTCAAAATTCTCAACAATGGAGGAAAAATGACTTAGGCTCGCGGATGAAATATTTTATAAACCCTTCTGCCCAGCTGTGATTTTCTTCTATGCGAACGTGATGGCCCTCTCTCATTCGCAATGAATAAATATTCCTCCGACCAAAATTACCCTTCATGAATGCAGTATCCCATACACGAACGCGATGCCCTGGGTCTCTGAACCTACACGAACGTAGCCCCCTCTACCGCGAACGCGAAGAGCATTTGCTCTGGAACCTTCACGCGCCAAACAACTCTACGTGAACGCGACCACTGAAACGCAAATGCGAAGAACAACCAAATGACCTTCTGCGAACACGAGACCCAAACGCGAGCGTGAAGCACAATTCTCAGGGACCCCAACTTCCTTCTTCGTAAACGTGGCCCCAGGCACGCGAACTCGAAGGCCAAAATAGGCATGCACCTGCTGCTGCATTTTCTGCATATTTTCTAAGTTCTAAACTTCCCGTTAGCCATCCAAAATCATCCCGAGGCCCCTGGGACCTCAACCAAAAGTACCAACACATCCTAAAATATCATTCAAACTTGTTCCAATCCTCAAAATACCTCAAACAACACCAAAACCATTAAATTACATTAAATTCAAGTCTAAGTTCTTCTAAAACTTCTGAAACACGCATTCAATCAAAAACCCAACCAAATCACCTCCGAGTGACCTGAAATATTACACACATATCCCAAATCACATAACGAAGCTACAGCAACTCTCAAAATTCCATTTTGACCCTTGGATCAAAATCTCACCTCCCAACCGGAATTTGCCAAAATACTAACTTCACCATTTCAAGCCTAATTCTATACCGGACCTTCGAAACTACTTTCGATCACACTCCTAAGTCACAAATCATCCCCCGAAACTAACCGAACTATCGGAATTCATATCTGAGCCTTCTAACACATAAGTCAACATCCGGTTGACTTTTCCAAACCAAGCCTTCCTTTAAGAGACTAAGTGTCTCATTTCCTATCAAAACCACTCCAAACTATCTCGAACCCATAAGGCATGGATAATGAAGCATAAAGAAGCAGAAAATGGGGAAAATGGAGCGGTAAGTCATGAGAAGACAAGTCGGGTCATCATAGTTCGGGGTTGAATCAGTGTTTCTAATGTTTATGGTTCGAGAAAAATAATCTTCGTAAATGTTTAAAGTTAGCAGCAATTATGGGTTCAAGTGCCACGAAGATATATTCTAATTAAGGCAACAACTGAGCAGCAAAGGATAAGGAAGGACATGTGAGGAGTGTCAGGCGGTAGTTAAAACTTCTATAAGGCCAGGTATAAGAAGCAAAGGTCGAGTAGTCGACTAAAGGAGTGAGTTTTACCAAAGTGGGAGAGTTAGGAGTGATTTGGGAAATTTTCGTGATTGGTGATTTGGGCCTACGGATTAAGTCAAAGTATGGGCTATTGTGCGGTAGGAGATTTGATATGACGAAACGGATCTGCTTGAAATGAAGGGGAATACAACCTAAGTTTGAGTTAGAAGGATGTTACCGCGCACTTAATTGATGTCCACGAGAGATGAATTGGCTTGTGCAGCTAGAGAGTGAGCTTAGACTCGGGATGGGTCGTTAATGTTGTGGTGATTGCGCCCCGCATAGCAGTGTTGAAAGACGTCGGCACATATATTCCACAGGCAGGATATCTCCAGTGAGCAGGTCGGCGGTTGCATGGTTGGCAAAGCTTCTGCAAATGGTTCTGTTGGATATAGAGCAAAGAGATCAATTGTGTGAACGTGGTTGATGATTCAAGGTATAGCAAAAGGGTTTTGTAGAAAGATTTCAAGAATTTTGGCGGTTTATTGTGCAAGGTTATGTCAGCAGAAGATGAAGGATCCTGGTGAATTCCAAAATTGTGTAATAATGGCTTCAGGTTAAGTGGGAGAGTCCCACCGCCTATGATTAAGGAATGCCTGGTTAATTACTTGCAAGGTTTCTAGTTATTGGCATAGTGATGGGTCAGTTTAGCTACGTAAAGAACATAAGTAGTGATTCTAGTAAAGGAATTGTCAGAGGAGTTCTAAGGTTGGCCTTATTGGCTAATGTTCAGACTTGGGGAAGGATTCAGGATTTATGCCTCGTATAGGCAGGTTTCAAGGGAAATGATTTTGTCGGTGCTTCGCTGAGAGGGTATTCATGTGCTAGAATATTTATGGAATTGATTATATTCGGGTCCAAGTCAGAGCGGGTGGATATCAGTAACGGTCCTAGTAGATTCAAATGGGCAAAGTGTTGCGCCTAGTGATTTCGAGCCTATAGGTACGGTCAATAATCAAGCTTGGTAGCAGCTTATGAGAAGGGGAAAAGAATTTCCTATGATATTTTGACTTGCAGTATAGCCTTCGGGAGGTATAAAATGGTTCATGGGGTTTGAGATAGCATGGTCTCGTAATTTAAGGTCACTCGGGATGAGTGTGGATGAAGTATGTTATGTGTCGGATGGAGTTATTATTATTTCTAAGGCAATCAAGGATAAATTGGAAAAGATAGATTGATTAGCCATAGTTGAATTAGCATATTGGTGGCGGTGACCAGTTCCTTCAACGCGATCAAGTTATGCAAGTGATTTGTGGCGATACGTGTGAGGCTTGCTGGACGACGTAATTGATGTTATTCAGAAGTATTCTACTGTTATTGCCTGCTATGCGTAGGCGGACTCCATAAGGGGTTGTGGTAGCTTAGACCACTACTTATAGATTTGCATATGCTACAGTTATGAGAATTCACCTGTGTGTGCTAAAGTTCTCCTGAAGAGAGATAAGTGAAGAGTTTTATATGATGAAGTGTTAATCCATTTGTGGTTTCGGATCTACAACAAAAGATCGGGTTCTATCGTATGATGGCATGTTAGGTGCATCGAGTAGTATGTAATTCGAAGAGAAGATCAAGGTTGTAGTTCAGTGTTGACAAGGAAGTCACGAGCTCAGATGGCCGAGAAGTAGTTTCGATGTTCAAAGTAAGTTGGTATTGCCTTCAGTGTCACCCGTGATCGGTGTTCTATGAAAGTGGATTTGCATCTTGGTCAGGGATTCTTGATCCTTTTTCAGTGTTAGTGCGGCCGGTAGTATGCATATACAGACTTGTTATCTGTTACGGAAGGTCGTAGGAGCGTGCCCCACGGGAAAGTTGCATAAGTGTGGCTTGTAGTCATTTGATTGGTTGAAGATTTAAACCAAGTATGACGATTTTGGTGATATCGTTGATTCGGGAATTGATGCCTGGAGGGCACTTGATTTATTGAGCTGTGAACTGTGGATGATTACTCTGGTTATGATAGTTGTTCTTATGTCTATGAGCGAAGGAGGAGTATTATGGACCTTTGAAAGATTATTAGCCTAGTTCAGTGTGATCAGAATCAACTTGAGTCTGTGGATGGATTCCAAGGTGAATATGGGCTCTATATCAGGCCATGTGTTTATTTCAGTAATGCTCTCCTTATGGAGGAGTGGTCAGGGCGTTATTTCATCATCAAAAATTCCATATATTGGTACATTGTGCTGTGTGAGTTGTGAGATATCTTGGGAAATTTCTTATGAGTTGAGGTTCCGCATAGAGATGATGTTATATGAGCAGAATGGCTATTGAGATTCAGATCGTATATCGCACCTCAGTTGTGCTTAAGTTTGTAGCTTATGGCACTATATAACTCCATAGGCATAGTATCATGCACTTAGTGTGCTTGTAACCGATATTCGGTATTTTTTTGTGACGAGCAAATTAGAGACTTTTGACCATGTCCGGGGGTGGCTATTACCTGAGCAGTTCGTACTGGGTGAGACGAGATCATTGGACTTAGGATTAGTGCAATTTGTATATGTGAAGTATATTAAAAAGTAAAAGCCATTATTTGGTTCGAAAAGATGTGATGGTTCTTGGCAGGGTATAGACCTTGTGAATCGTTGATTCGGCAGTTGGTTATAAATTCCTACACATCTCTTCCGTCGTGGCAGTATTGTAAGGGTTAGAGCAGGACCTAGGTAGGTTATGAGGTGAAATGGGAGCATCAGGTTTGTGGAATTTTGATTTGTTCGACCAGAGAATGCTATTGTGGTCCTATAAATAAAGTGGTGCAAGGTGTGAATTCAGCTAAGGTATGCAGTCATGTTTTGGTGTTGCGTGTAGTTATTGATACGGTGAGCGTATGTTGGAACAGGCCTGGCAGAGAATTTCGGGTGATAAAACTGGGCTCTAAGGCTTATTTGCCTAAATGAAAGAGGTCATATTTAGATTTTATCGAGCTAATGTGCCCAACTAAGTTGTGGTAGCACGGGTAGGTGCATGAGGTATTAAGCAGCGATTCCAGACAACCCCAACACAGTTCCTAGCACGTTCGAGGACAAATATATGTTTAAGTGGGAGAGGATATAACAACCCGACCAGTCATTTTGAGCCTTAGCGCATCGTTCAGTAGTTCGAGGCCATGAGCAGCTTCATTTCAGGCATTATGACTTGCACGCATGGTCGAAATTAAATTTCAGGAAGCTCGGAGTTGACTTGGAGAGGAAATTCTCATTTCGGAAGCTTTAAGTTGAGAAAATTGACTAGGATGGGATTTTAGAGTAAATGACCTCAGAATCGGGATCTGAAGGTTCCAGTAGGTTCGTATAATGATTTCGAACTTGGACGTATGCCCGGATAGGGTTTTGGGTGACCCGGGAGGATCTTGGCGCCTATTGTGAAAGTTTTCATTTTGGAAGAAATTTCATAAGTTTGGGTTGAAGTGCACTTCAGTGATATCAATGTCCGTTTGGGATTCTGAGTTTAGGAGTAGCTACGTATGGTGATTCTGGAGTTGGGAGCACGATCGAAAGTGAATTCGGAGGCCCGTGGGTCATTTTGGAATCATTTGGCTGAAGATAGAAATTTGAATGATTTTGAGAGGTTTGACCAGAGGTGGACTTTTTGATATCGGGGTTGGAATCCTATTCTGAAAGTTGGAGTAGGTCCGTATGTCGAATGTGACTTGTGTGCAAAATTTGAAGTAAACCGGACGTGATTTGATAGGTTTAAACATCGAAAGTATAAGTTTGAAATTCTAAAGTTCATAAAGCTTGGATTGGAGGTCGATTCATGGTTTTAGCATTGTTTGATATGATTTGAGGCCTCGAGCAAGTCTGTAATGTGTTTTGGGACTGGTTGGTATGATTGGTTGGGGTCCCGGGGGCTCGAGTGGACTCAGGGTGGTTAACAAATTAAATTCTGAGTTTGAAGAAGAGATGAGGTTGTTGGTTGCTGGTGTAACCGAACATGCGAGACTAGGGCCACAGGTGCGGAGCCGCAGAAGAGGCTCTATGGTCGCAGATGCGGAATTTGGCGGAAGAGAGCTGGGACCGCAGATGTGATCGTTTTGCCGCAGATGCGGGACCGCATCTGTGGAAGAGAGGCCGCAGAAGCAAAAATGGAATGGGGAGCCCGGAATCGCAGAAACGGTCAAGTGACCGCAAGTGCGGAAAGTGCCGGAGGCAGAGAGTGTTTTAAAAATCGGGATTTGGCCATTTTCTCTCATATTTTCTTGGCTTGGGCTATTCGTGGAGGATTTTCAAGAGGGGATTTTCATCATCAACAATAAGGTAAGCTAATTACATCCCTCTTAAGTTAAATATATCGAGTATGTATGGATTTTAGCATGTAAATTGGTATAAATTTGAGGGTTTGAGGAAAACTTAGGAAATTGACAATTATGTTAAGTCCGAGTAGTCTAGGACCCAAAAGCATGCTCTACATGATATTCTTGTAACTTGATGATAAATTCGGATTTCATATAAATTATTTTTATTAAGGTAAATGAGACTAGTGGAGGGACCTTATCCTGTTTGGCCTTTTAAAAGAGAATTTGGATATTTCTGTGAATAACTACTCCTCAGATATATATATCATTGTCTAGTTGTTGATGAGCGTATTTATATTTGACCGTGTCACATGTGTGATTTGCGAGCGGGGTAATATATGCATCTATGGTTTGAGTCGTTCGACCCTCAATAGTGCACAATTTACTTTTATGTTGGATCGGACCGTACGTCCCTCGGTGTTACTTGCACATGTTTTGCTTAGCCTTTCTCTGTGAACTGAACTTTATATCTGCTTGAAATATAGATGGATACCCATGATAATATTTGGAAAAGAATTGTTATTCCATGCTTATTAAATGCAAATAACTTGTGCTATCCCTGCTTATTATAAATTCTTCTCACATTATTTGACCCTAGTAAGTATCAAGTCGACCTCTCATCTCTACTTCTTCGATATTATACGGGATACTTACTGGGTACATATTTTTTATGTACTCATACTACACTTCTGTATTTAATTATACAGGATCTGAGGCAGGTGTATCTGGCTATCAGTTTGGTGCGCATCCCTAAGCAGACTCGAGACTTTTACGGTGAGTTGCTTCCCTTCCATGCCGTTCAACAGCCTGGAGAAGTCTTTCTTATGTATTTTTGTTGTCTATTCTATTTCGGACAGTAGGATAGTGTGATTCTTTTGTATATTCTACTAGTTGCCCACAGCTTGTGACACCAGGTCTTGGCACACACATTAGTAGACTGTATTATTTTGGGGTTGTATGATTATTATGACTTTATTAATCATTTCTGATTTTATTTCAACTTAAAGAATTATTTAAACTATTTCAAGGTAAAGGTAAATGAAAATTTATTTAGTATTTTCCGCGTTGGCTTGCCGGGTAATGGTGTTGGGCGCCATCATGACCTATTATGGAAATGGGTCGTGACAACCCTGGTTAAGGATTCTTGGTCGCTTTTGGCGTTAGTGCGGCCGGTGATTTGGATGTACAAACCTATTATATGTTACGAAGGGTTGTGGGAACGTGCCCCACGGGAAAGTTGTAGATGTGTGTCATATAGCCACTTGATTGGTTGAAGAGTTGAACCAAGTATGACGATTGTGGTGATGTCGTTGATTCGGGAATTGATGCTTGGAGGGCATTTGATTTATTGAGCTGTGGATTGTGGATGATTACTCCAGTTATGATGGTTGTTCTTATGTGTTATGAGTGAATGAGGAGTTATTATGGACCTTTGAAAGTTTGTTAGCCTAGTTCAGTGCGATTAGAATCAGCTTTAGGTCTGTGCAAAGGTGAACATGAGCTCTACATCATGCCAGATGTGTTCATTTCAGTAATGCACTCCTTATGGAGGAGTAGTCAGGGTGTTATTTCGTCGTCAGATATTTTATGTAATGATACGTTGCGCCGTAGGAGTTGTGAGGCGGCTTGGGAAATTGCTTATGTGTTAAGGTTCCGCGTAGAGATGATGTTATATGAGCAAAATGTCTCTTGTGATTTAGATCATATATTGCACCTCAGTTGTGCTTGAGTTTGTAGCTTATGGCACTATATGTCCCATCAGGGATGGTATTATGCACTTAGCGTGCTTGTGACCGATATTCGGTATCTTGTTGTAATGAGCAATTCAGCTCGATGTGTATCTCTTTATGTGAGTTTTATGTGTGGATCAGGTTGCACGTTGCAACAGTGTGATGATAATTGCAGTCCCTTATATTATATTCTATGTGTTTTGTTTGTTCATTTTCTAAGGAAAGTTCATATTAGATGCGTGATTTGAGTAATGCCCTCCAGCGTTCATTTTCCTTATGTATCACGTTCGAGTAGGTAGCCTATTGGCACGTTATGGCATCATATGAGACTTTTGGTCATGTCAGGGGTGACTTGTTGCCTGAGCAGTTCGTACAGAGTAAGATAAGGTTACTGGATCTAGGATCAATGCGATCGGATTATATAAAGTACATTAAGGAGCTAAGGCCATTATTTGATTCAAGATGAGGTGATGGTTTCTAACAAGAGTATAGACCCAATGATTTGTTAGTTTGGCAATTGGTTATGAATTTTTGCGCATATCTTCCGTCATGGCGGTATTGTAGGAGTTAGAATAAGACCTATGTAGGTCATGAGGTGCCATGGGAGCGTCAGATTCGTGGAATTTTGAAGTGCTTGATCGGAGAATGCTATTGTGGTTTTGTGAGTAAAGTGGTGCAAGGTGTGAATTCAGCTAAGATATGTAGTCATGTTTTGGTGTTGCGTGTAGTTATTGATACGGTGGGTGGATGTTGGAACAGACCTGGCAGAGAATTTTGGATGATAAAATTGGGCTCTAAGGCTTATTTCCTTAAGTGAAAAAGGATATCTTCAGATTGACCGAGTTAGGGCGCCCAGCTGAGTTGTGGTAGCACGGGTAGGTGCTCGAGGTGTTAAACAACGATTCCAGATAACCCCGTCACAGTTCCTAGAACGTTCGAGGACGAACGTATGCTTAAATGGGAGAGGATGTAATGACCCGACCCGTCATTTTGAGCTCTAGCACGTCGTTTAGCAGTTTGAGACCATGAACAACTTTATTTCGGGTATTATGACTTGCACGCGTGGCCGGAATTGAACTTTGAGATGTTCGGAGTTGATTTGGAAAGAAAATTCTCATTTTAGAAGCTTTAAGTTGAAAGAATTAGCTAAGATCGGATTTTTTAGTAAACAGCCTCAGAATCAGGATTCAAAGTTTCCCGCAGGTTCGTATGATGATTTCGGTCTTGGGCGTATGCCCGGATCGGGTTTTGGATGACTCAAGAGCGTTTTGGCACCTATTATGGAAGTTAGCATTTTGGAGTAAATTTCATAAGTTTGGGTTGAAGTACATTTCAGTGTTATTAATGTCCGTTTGGGATTCCGAGTCTGGGAGTAACTCCGTATGGTGATTCTGGAGTTAGGAGTGCGATCGGCTGTGAGACCCGTAAAATATTTAGACTAAAAAACCTAGTAACTTGTGGTGTCGACTCCGAATATGTGTTAGGAACGTGTAGAAGGCTCGCCGCGGTTCGGACCTTGGTAGTGATCTAAGCCTTTAAAGATCAAAAAAATCAATTTTCCAGAAAATTGTCATTATGCGGTCCAGAATGCGGTCGCAGATCAGCTATGTGGACCGCATTTCTGCCTAGAGTGAAGCAGAAGAATTGTCAAAATTGATGTTGAAAATGCGGTCTATTATGCGATCGCATAATCAATATGCGGACTGCATAATCATCGCATAAATTCCTCAAGGATTTGTGTAGGTCAATTCTGCGGTGCAAAATGCAACCGCATAACTGGAATGCAGACCACATTCCTGTCGCAGACCCGGGTAGACCTTCAGAGTTTTGGGGGCATTTCTGCGGTCCACTATGCGGACCGCATTTCGATTCTACGATCGCAGAATGCGACCGCAGATTTTGCTCGGGCTTCTATTTTCTAAATTTTAAAACCCGACTCCTTTTTAATAAAACACCTCAACCCCCTCATTTTAATGATCTTGCTGAACAAATTAAGAGAGAGGAAGAGAGGGTCTTGAGAGAGAAAGTCATCTTCTCCAAAATTTGGTTCTTCAAAACCATCCGGGCCGGGGAATTTCAAGCTTATCTTCATACCCCCTTTCCTTACAGGTGAAATATCCCTAACTTTTCCCATTGAATTTCTGGTTTAAACTAAGAGGGGGAGTCTCATGCATTAGTCCTTGAAATAATGGTTGAAAGCATTCATGCATGTCTATCAAAAACCTAAAATCTAGTAAGAGGAATTGGGTAGGGGTAAAGGAGTGTTCAAAGAGGGGTTGATAACCTAAATGAGTTTGAGTAGCAATTGTGAACTTCAATTCTAAGTTATGTGTATTAATTTGTGCACTATATTGACGTTGCTAGATTTTTGGTGAATTGGAAGTAGGAATTAGAAAGGAATTCAGCTTCAGGTATGTATGGCTAACTTTAACTTTAACCTTTGTAAAATCGCCTTGATTGGTTGAGGAGTTAAACTCTTGTGAGCAGTATGTGTTTACTTGTGTGAACCATTTGCAAATTCATGTAAATTTTGGTGC
>MU670626.1:99465-120409 GCA_026770625.1 Nicotiana glauca
AAATTCTCCTTAGAATCTTGCTATATCCTTGAAACTAATCAAGTGAAGGCTCCTGAATCTTCATCCCAAGAGGTAAGGCTCCATCACCTCATCTCATATTTGTATACTTAGCCATATGGGGTCATTAGGGAAGTAATTTATGGATATGAGAATGAATCTCTTGCATGCATACCACCATAGAGTATTGGAAAGTAGTAAAATTAAAAAGAGGCAATTAGGGGTATAAAATGATAGAAATTACTCACAAAAAGGGGCTAAGATCACAATGCACCTCTAATGTTTGATGATATGCTCGAACCAAGCTAGAACTTCAGTTTCGTCTCTAATTCTCAATTTTAATTTGAAATTTCTTGCTCAATAGATCGGAGCACTAAGAGTTCCGGAAATTTGTAAAAGAGTAAGGAACAACTTTATTGAGGTATGTATGGCTAAAACCCCTTTTTTTATTAGAAATTGAGCTCCGTTGTCATTGCGAAGGTATGGTAAGAGTTAAATTGGCTAGAGTATTGATTGTCGTTATGCATTAATTGAATTGCATATAACTATACATATTCGTGAAGGATGTGCCTCAAGGTGAATAATGCACAAATCTTGATAATTAGAGAATGATGAAAAGTAATTATGTGTTGAATTACTTGGGCTATAAGCCGACATTGAAATAAATAATGCTAGCTATGTGCTCATTTATCTGTGATTTGTAACTTGAATTATCCTTGATATGTATGGGATAGATATCTGAAGGTGTTGACTTACGAGAATTGAGTAATACCTCCAATGTGGTGACCTAGCCGGTCGAGTCGTGATCGGACACCATGCCGCACACATGGTGGTAATGTGCCGATATTGGATTTCGGATAAGGGAAATGGAATATTGATTGTGAGTAATACCTCCAATGAGGTGACCTAGCCGGTCGGGTCGTGATCGGATTCCGCTCGAGATGGCGGTGGTAATGAGAACAGTGGTGAACACGTGATAGAATTGCCCTAATCGGTGTTGTGGAAATTGTATGAAGAATTATATGAATTGTTTCTTTGATTTGCCCGTATTAATTGCTTGTATCTATTTGATAGTTCATTCTAGTAAAATGGTGTTTATTTATACATACCAATACAATTCAAATGTACTGACGCCCCTTTTGCCGGGGGTGCTACATTCGTGTTATGATTGTAGATGGCTCCATAGCGGACAGTGCCGATCGTGTGTAGCGGAGCGTTCATCTACTCAAAGTCTCGGTGAGCCCCTTATTCTTCCATGGGGCTGCATGGTATATCTTTCGTTATTATAGATTTTCACTTTTGAGGTATAGCCGAGGCCTTGTTGTCGGCATAGTCATGCTTATCTGTTGTATCCTTAGAGGCTCCAAAGATACTAGTGTGGGTTATGTACGGTTTTTGGGGAGTCCCCTATATGTATATGTTGTAATCCTAAACTTGTGATCTCCTTAAGCCGTAACTCTAATAGAATCCATGAAGCTAGCTTATGAACGGTAAATTTTTATGATATGAAATGAACCAGTAATGTGGTATACACCATGTATTATCATTCAAATTAACCAAAGGCATGAGTTCCGCATTCATATTGAGTTGGGGTAGAAAGTGTTTGGTAAGGCTTGCTCAGTCGGGTTCACTTGATTGAGCGTCGGTCGCGCCTCCCGAGGTTGGGGCGTGACATTGTATTTAGGGGTAATTCCTAGAATTAGCGTCGTTTTGAGTGTTTCGAGGGTTCGAGTAGGTCCGCCTCGTGATTTCAGACTTGTCGGTATGCTTGGACGGCGCTCGAGGGCCCCGAGCGTCAAACGAGCAAGGTTCGAGTGAAGTAGGAAAGTTGAAAAATAACTGAAGGTTTGCTACCTCTGTCATAACCGCATCTGCTGTTCTAGGACCACAGATGCGGTCAGTTCATCGCAGAAGCAGCCAGTGGCCAGGCCAGGACAGGAGAAACCGCAGATGCAGCTCGAAAGTCGCACAAGCGGCTCCGTAAAAGCGGACCTCAGACCGCAGAAGCGGCTCCGCAGAAGAGGACCTCATACCACAGAAGTGGTCCAGCCAAACCCAATTTCGCAGATGCAACCCCCTTTCCGTAGGTGCGGGACCGCAGATGCGGTCCCCAAACCGCAGATGTGGAAATCGCTGGGCAGTGAGCTTCATTTAATTCGAGCTCAAAGACCATTTACTTCATTTTAATCCACACTTGGGCGATTTGGGAGCTTTCAAAGAGGGAATTCCAATATAGCATTGTAAGGTAAGTAATTTACATTCATCCTTAATTTAAATACATGTATATTAGGTAGATTAAACACTAAAAACTAAGTAAAATCAAAGGGTTAGAGCTAGACCTAGGATTTTAATAAAACTAAGATTTAATCATGAAATTTGCTATGAAACGAACTAGAAATCATATATTATCGATCCTTAGGTTGAAGAGAACAACTTTTTTCCAAAAATCTCGGAATCCGGGCACGTGGGCCTGGGGTCGAAATTTAAGAAATTAGTGTTAAGGGTTGGGAAATTGCTTAAATAGCTAGAATTCGATCTTGTGAGGTTATATAAACTAGTTCTTACTTCGTTTAACTAGTTTGGGATTGTTCGGCTTTGAATTAAGGACTTGAGCTCGTTCTTGGTAACAGGTAGTGCACTTTGGAGCAAGGTGAGTCTCCTTTCTAACCTTGTAAAAGGGAATTGTCCCCATAGATATAATAAATGAGAATTTGCTGCTAAATGCGGGGGCTACATACGTATTTGGTGACGGGAGTCCGTACGTAGCTACTATGATATTAATTGCTTGGGTAGTTTAGGACATACATCATGCCTAATTTGGAATTTTGTTCTATTTAAATTGTCAATATAATCCTTTATGATATGCTAGAGACTTGAGAGAAATAAAAAAAGTGAACATATGAACTTGTTGAACTTTGTAAGAGTTTCCTTGTATATATATGAGCCTTGGTGTGCATTCTTGATGTTCTTGATACTTATGGAGCGGGCCGATTGCCTCGGTGAAAATAGATGCATCTATGGTTCGTGTTGTTCGACCCTCGGCAATGCACAGTTTATTTTCTGTTAAAAATAGATACATAAAAAAAGTTTATGTTCTTATTTATGTACTCATACTGCACTTCTGTACTTAATTGTACAGGGTCTGAGGCTGATACATCTGGTTACCGGTCCGGTGCGCGCCCTTGAGTTTGTGGCTAGGACTTCCACGGTGAGCTGCTTCCTTCCTATGCCGCCCAGCAGCCGGATGGAGGCTTCCTTTACTTTTGCTGTCTTTCTTTATCTCAGACAGTAGGATAGAGATATACTTTTATATATTCTACTAGATGCTCGTACTTGTGACACCGGGTCTTGGCACATACGCATTAGTAGACTTACTTTTGGGTTGTATTATTATGTTACTCACTTTACCTATCACTTTCGGTTTGAATCTAACTAGAGTATTCATCCTACTTAAATTCTGATAAAATTTAATATAAGAAGTTAGAAATGTTTTCCACGCTTGGCTTGCCCGGCAACGGTGTTGGGCGCCTTCATGACCTATTATGGAAATGGGTCATGACAACATGGTTTTAGAGCACTAGGTTCACGTAGGTCTCACGAGTTATGGGCAAACCTAATAAAGTCTTGTTGATCGGTATGGAGACGTCTGTATTTATCTTCGAGAGGCTATAGGGTATTAGGAAAGACTACTCTTTGTTCATTTCCTATCGTGCACTGGTTCGTGTACTAAATTTCCCTCTTCTACTCTCTCATAGATAGTGAGGACTCGTATCGTCGACATTCCAGACCCGGGAGGAGCTGCTTCCCCCGTTGCCAGAGGCTAAGGTAGAGGCCAGGGGAGGGCACCGGCCCGTGGTAGGGGATAAGGGTGTCCCAGAGCCATTCCAGTTGCACCACCAGCAGGTCCTGTGATGGATCCCATTAATTAGGAGCAGGGCGAGGTGCCCGCAGCTGAGCCTACCCCGGCAAATTTCATGACAGCACCGGGATTTCAGGAGGTCATGGGCCGTATGCTATGGTTCATGGACACTATGACTCAGGCCGGGTTATTTCTAGCAGATCCAGCTACTTCACAGGTAGGAGGGGAAGCCCAGACCCTTACTGCTCAAGCTCCAGGTCATGCAGCTGCAGTATATCAGACTTCGGGTGCACTAACCGCGGATGGGGCTTAGCCAGTTGTTGTAGTGGCACCCCAACCTAAGCCAGCTGTGGATGGCGATCCGCAGAAGTTAATGGACAGATGGACTAGGCTTCACCCTCCAGTCTTTGGGGGTAAGCGTAATAAGGATGCTCAAGACCTCATAGATAGGTGCAGAGACAGACTACACATCATGAGGATATTAGAGTCGCATGGAATTGACTTTACTACTTTTTAGATTGAGGGTAGGGCTCGTAGATGGTGGCAGTCCTATACACTTGGCAGGCCAGCAGGTTCTCCTCCCCCCACTTGGGGTCAGTTCACATAGCTATTCCCGGATCAGTACATTCCACCCTCGGAGGGGGAAGAGTTGCGGTATCAGTTTGAGCATCTAGATCAGAGTTAGATGTTAGTGACCGATTATGAGGCGAGGTTCTCTGAGTTGTCTTGCCATGAACTTATAATACTTCCCACAGAGGCAGAGAGAGTGCGGAGGTTTGTTGCAGGGTTACACCCCACTATCCGGTCTGGTATGGCCCGAGAGGTAGAGATGGGTATAGGGTACTAGCTAGTGATTGAGATTGCACATAAGATTGAGGGTTATCACCTGAGGGGTAGAGAGCAGATGCTGCAGGATAAGAGGGCTAGATTCTCCGGAGAGTTCATAGGCGCCCCAGCTAGGGGTAGAGGTCGGTTTGGGAGGGGTCAGCCCAGCAGGCCCCCAGTTTTAGCACCACCACCTACTCCGGGTGCTCCAGCGCGCTCCTATTTCAGCGCCATGCCAGAGAGTTCTTACCGCCTGTCAGCTATTCAGGGTTCCTCTAGTGGGTATTCAGGTCCTCCAGATTCTTCCAGTTCTTATTTTAGTGCTATGTCGGAGAGTTCATACCACCCACCGGCTATTCTGGCTTCTTCCAATGGATCTTTTGGTTTTCAGAGTCAGCCCTCCAGACAGCAGGTCACCGCATCGCGTTGCTTTGAGTGCAGAGACCCTGATCACATGAGGAGATATTGCCCCAGTCTTCGGGGCAAGGCGATGCAGCAGGGACAGCAGCCCACGACTCCAGCACCAGCTGCCCAGCCACCTATATATGGAGGGCAGGCTGGTAGAGGCCGTCTTAGAGGTGGAGGCTAGGCAGGGAGGGGTCAGTCAGGTAGAGGCCAGTCGGCCGGTGCTCTAGCTAGATTCTATGCTCTTCCGGCCAGGCCAGATACATTGGCCTCAGATGCCGTCATCACAGGTATTATTTCCATTGGTGGTAGGGATGCTTCGGTATTATTTGATCCGGGGTCTACTTATTCATATGTATCATCTCTATTCGCCCGCTTACTGGTTATTTCTCCTGAGCCTTTGGGTGTTCCTGTTCATGTGTCCACTCTTGTGGCTGATTCTGTGGTTGTAGATCACTTTCTATGGTTTTAAGACTAAAGCAGATCTTCTGTTCGATTTTTAGGTCATCCTAGGCATGGATTGGTTATCTCTATATCACGCCGTCCTTGATTGCCATGCCAAGACTGTTTCACTAGCGATGCCAGGATTGCCGAGATTGGAGTGGAAAGGTTCCACAGTTGATACGCCTAGCAGGGTCATTTCCTTCCTGAAGGCTCAACACATGGTTAGGAAAGGGTGTTTGGCTTATTCAGCTTATGTTCGAGACAGCACTGTAGAGTCTCCGACGGTTGATTCAGTGCCACTAGTCCGAGAGTTCGTCGATGTTTTTCCTACTGATCTTCCTGGCATGCCTCCGGATCGTGATATTGATTTCTATATTGATTTGGCCCCAAGAACTCAGCCTATATCTAGTCCACTGTATCGTAAGGAGTTGAAGGAGTTGAAGGAGCAGCTAGAGGAGTTGTTAGAAAAGGGGTTTGTTAGGCCCAGTGTATCGCATTGGGGTGCGCCAATGCTATTTGTGAAGAAGAAGGATGGGACTATGCGGATGTGCATTGATTACTGCCAGTTGAAAAAAGTCACCATCAAGCACAATTATCTGTTGCCTCGTATTGATGATTTGTTTGACCAGCTACAGGGTGCTAGGGTGTTCTAAGAATGACCTGAGGTCAGGGTATCATCAGCTAAAGATTCGGGACTCGGATGTTTTGAAGACTACATTCAGGACTAGATATGGCCACTATGAGTTTCTGGTGATGTCCTTCGGCTTGACTAATGCCCCAGCGGAATTTATGGATTTGATGAATATGGTATTCAGGCCTTATATTGATTCCTTTGTTATCGTCTTCATTAACGACATCTTGATATACTCACGTAGCCTGGAGGAGCACGAGCAACATTTGAGAGTAGTGCTTCACACCTTGCGAGAGAAGAACCTATATGCTAAGTTCTCCAAGTGTGAGTTTTGGCTATATTATGTGGCGTTCTTGGGGCATGTTGTGTCAAGAGAGGGCATTAAGGTGGATCCCAAGAAGATTGAGACAGTCCAGAGTTGTCCACGCGCTACTTCAGTGACTGAGATCAGGAGTTTCTTGGGATTAGTAGGTTATTACCAGCGATTTGTGTAGGGCTTTTCATCCATTGCATCACTTTTGACTAGATTGACCCAGAAGGGTGCCCCATTCTATTGGTCCGATGATTGTGAGGAGAGCTTTCAGAGGCTCAAGACAGCTTTGACCACGGTGCCAGTTCTTGTATTGCCTTTCGGTTCAGGGATGTACACAGTATATTGTGACGCTTCACGCATTGGTTTGGGATGTGTATTGATACAGGAGGGGAGAGTTATTGTATATTCCTCCCGTCATTTTAAGGTTCATGAGAAGAATTACCCTGTGCACGATCTAGAGTTAGCAGCGATTGTTCATGCTCTTAAGATATGGAGGCATTATTTGTTGGGGTGTCATGTGAGGTTTACACTGATAATCGTAGCTTGCAGCACCTGTTCAAGCAGAGGGACCTTAATTTGAGGCAGCGCAGGTGGCTGGAGTTACTAAAGGATTATGACCTTACCATTCTTTATAATTTGGTCAAGGCAAATGTGATCGCGGATGCCTTGATCATAAAGGCGGAGAGTATGGGTAGTTTGGCATTCATTCTAGCAGAAGAGAGACCATTAGCTTTGTACATCCAGTCCTTGGCTAACAGACTTGTGAGGTTGGACATTTCAGAGCCCAACCGAGTTCTAGCATGTGTGGTTGATCAATCTTCATAGTTGGGCAGATTAAGGCCCCCCAGTTCGATGATCCATATTTGGCAGTTCTCAAAGAGACGGTACTTCAGGGAGGTGCCAAGGAAGTTTCTATTGGCGAGGATGGTGTGTCACGGCTTTAGAGCCGTCTATGTGTTCCTAATGTTGATGGTTTGAGGGAGAGAATTCTAGATGAGGCCCACAGTTTGAGGTACTCCATTCATCCCGGTGCCACGAAGATGTATCGTGACTTGAGGTAGCAGTATTGGTGGCGGAGAATTAAAAAAGACATCGTAGAGTATGTAGCTAGATGTTTGAATTGCCAGCAGGTCAAGTATGAACACCAGAGGCCGGGTGGCCTAATTTAGCAGATGCCTATTCCAGAGTGGAAGTGGGAGCGCATTACTATGGATTTCGTAGTTGGTTTACCGCGAACCTTGCGGAAGGTTGATTCAGTGTGGGTCATTGTGGATAGGCTGACCAACTCGGCTCACTTCATTCCAGTGGCGACTATTTATACAGTGGAGAGGTATGCTCAGATTTACATTTGGGAGATAGTCCGATTGCATGGTGTGCCGGTATCCATTATATCAGACAAAGGCCCTCAGTTCACTTAGTTGGGGACCTGTGTCGAGCTTAGAACAACATTCCATCCTCAGACTGACGGGCAGTTGGAGCAGACAGTTCAGATCTTGCAGGATATTCTTAGAGCATGTGTGATTGGCTTTGGAGGGCAGTGGGATCAGTTCTTGCTTTTAGCAGAGTTTGCGTATAACAACAGCTATTAGTACAGCATAGAGATGGCCCCGTACGAGGCTCTATATGGTCGACATTGTCGTTCTCCTATCGGGTGGTTTGAGCCTGACGAGGCTAAGTTACTTGGCACAGATTTGGTACAGGATGCCTTGGATAAGGTAAAGTTGATTCAGGAGAGACTTCGCACAGCTCAGTCCAAACAAAAGAGCTACACGGATCAGAAGGCGTCTGATGTAACATTCATGGTTGGCGAGAAGGTTCTCTTGAAGGTCTCGCCCATAAAGGGCATTATGAGGTTCGGGAAGAAGGGCAAGTTTGAGCCCAAGGTTTATTGGCCCTTTTAAGGTGTTGAGACGAGTTGGGGAGGATGCCTATTAACTTGCTTTACCCCCTAGTTTATCGGGAGTTCACCTAGTTTTCCATGTTTCTGTCATGGCCCAAACCCCGCACTGGTCGTGATAGCGCCTCTCGTGAAGACGAGGCCAGTCAACTAACCCAACTCGTCTTTTCAAAAATAGTTAAACATAAATAAATAGCTTAAATATTACTTAATAGTATTAATTAGCAGAAAGTCGACCCAACACAGCCCTAATCAGGGTGTCACAAGTCACGAGCATCTATAAGAATGTAAATCCACTACAAGGCCTAAAATATACAAAACTGGAATAATGAACAAAAGAGAGAAACATGGTGCTGCGAACGCTGGCAGTCACCTCCTTAACTCATGTAACTCTGCCTCTGATCGGCCAAAACCCGCTACCGAGTGAATAGATACCTGCATCTGCACACGAGGTGCAGTGTGTAAAGTGAGTACTCTAATTCAGTGAGTAATAAAGGTAAATAACAACTAAGCAGTAAGAAATCACATAAAGCAACCAACATGATGTATAGAATCAGGGTACAATCCTTTGAGAAAACAGTAAAGCTGTGAAATCTCTTAGCTCAGTTTAATCTCTTTTGAAAATGATCTTTCCAATAGTTACGAAATGATTTCAAAACAGTTAGTGCCAATAAGCACAGAAAATCCGTCCATCGGGCACAAATATCACAGTATAACAGGTAAAATGGAAAGTAAATATGCAAGATGAGCACATAAAAATTTTCCCCTTGGGCAATATCTCAAAAAAGTACCAGCCCCTCGGGCTCACTCTCAGAACACTCTCAGCCCCTCGGGCTCTCTCTCTTAGTTCACTCTCAGAACAGTATCATATAGTAACCGTTGCGGCGTGCAACCCGATCCAAATCACGCTGCGGCGTGCAGCCCGATCCATATATTGTCGACGGCGCTCAGTAGGGGTGTGCAGACTTCGGGAGGGGCCCCTTACGGCCCAAGCGCAATATCAAGCCACCTCGTGTCATATAAAATAAGGCTTGAAGGCCTTCTCACATCACTCATAAGGCCTGAAAGCCTCCTCACATCAGTCATAAGGCCTGAAAGCTTCCTCACATCACTCACAAGGCCTGAAAGCCTCCTCACATCACTCATAAGGCCCGAAAGCCTCCTCACGTCACTCAAGCCACCTCGTGGCACAAAAATTATCTCAGGCCCTCGGCCTCATATCACTCAGCATATCCTCACATATGGCCCTCAGCCTCACTTAGTCCGAAAATCATCACAAGCCACTCGGGCATGTGTAAAATAGTAATTCTCAACCCAAAATATCATTTAGAAATATCATTTAAGTTTCAAATCTGAGTAAAGTTGGCTGAGCTTGTAAAACAGTAGATATCAATAGGACTGAGTTCAAATAATACGTCAAAACAGTAAGGAAACGGTGATAAAATCCTTGAAGGGTTCAAATAATTGGTACGAAGCCCAAATATGGCAATTAGCCCAAATCATGATAATAACAAATAACTTTCAGTGAAATACGCGGTAAAATCATCAATCGGGACGGACCAAGTCACAATCCCCAATGGTGCTCTACCCCACGCTCGATATCTAGCGTGCAAGTCACCTCATTATAGCACTATGATGATATCATTTACAATCATTACTCACCTCAAGCCGGCCAAATCTCTAGCTCGCTATGCCCTTGCCTCTCAAATCGGCCTCCTCGAGCATCGAATCTGACCAAAACCACAACGAATACGACACAATAGGCTAAGGGAACATAACCCAATCGAAAAGAATCCAAAAATAGTAAAAATATCAAAATTGGCAAAACTCGAGCCCTGGGCCCACTTCTCAAAACTCAGAAATTTTTACATCAATGGGTTACTTATCTCGCTATGAGTCTATGCATATCTAGAACTCCCAAATCCGAGTTCAAATGACCCATCAAAACCCAATTTGAAATACCAAAATTCAAGCCCTAGTTCTTCCCCATTTTTGCTAAGTTTTCATGAATTTCTAGTTGATTATACAATTAAATCATGTTTTTAGTTCACAGAACTCACCTCCAATCAATCCCAGTCGAAACCCTCTTCGATTCCCATCCAAAAGCTCTCAAGGATGCTCAACAATGGTGAAAATTAATTTAGACTCGCGGAGGAAATGTTATTAAACTATTATGCCCAGGTGATAATTTCTTCTATGCGAACATGAGGGCCTTCTCGCGTTCGCGATGCACAAAAATCCCATTGGCCCATTTTACCCTTCGCGAACTCGAAGCCTCATCCACGATCGCGATTCTCTGGCTGACACTACTACGCGAACGCGAGCCTTGTGTCGTGAACGCGAAGAACAATTACTGAGGGACTTCAAATCCTTATACGTGAACGCACCAGTCCTTCCGCGAACGCGATGCACTACCTCCCATACCTACACAATCGCGACCTCTGAGTGCGAACGCGATGAACAAAGTTCCAGCCTCCCATTTTTCCTCTACGCGATCGCGACACCCCCATCGTGATCGCGATGACCAAATCTCTGCAACACTTCAGCTGGAAAATCTGCAACTTCCAAATGCTAGAATTGATCCATTTGACCATCTGAAATCATCCCGAGGCCCCCGGGACCTCGATCAAAAGAACCAACACATCCTAAAATATCATTCAAACTTGTTCCAATCATCAAAACACATCAAACAACACTAAAATCATCAATTCTCACCGAATTCCAGCCTAAGTTCTTCAAAAACTTCCGAAACACGCATTTGATAAAAAACCCAACCAAATCACCTCCGAATGATCTGAAATTTTGCGCACACATCACAAATCACACAATGAAGCTATAGAAGCTCTCGAAATTCCATTCCGACCCTCGGATCAAAATCTCACCTATCAACCGAAATTCGCCAAAATACTAACTTCGCCAATTCAAGCCTAATTCTACACCGGACCTCCAAAATCACTTCCGATCACACTCCTAAGTCACAAATCACCTAACGGAGCTAACCAAATCATAAAAACTCTGATCCAAGCTCATATACAAATAAGTCAACTCTTGATCGAACCTTTCAAATTCATTCCAAATTTTTTTTTCTTCTGAAAACCAACACCAACGATCTACATTAGTCATAATACATAATATGGGGCAAGTCATGCCCGAGAACTGGCAATCAAAGTGCAAAAGCTCAAAACGACCGATTGGGTCGTTACATCCTCCCCCACTTAAACACACGTTTGTCCTCGAAAATACCCAGAGGTGTTCTAAAAGCCAATCAATAGCTGAATAACCTTACCAAGCGTAACCATATCTCATATAGGTCCGATAACACATTGTAACTGAAATTTCACCATCCAATCTAGCCCATAAGCTATAGAACCACATTTCACTTTCCGAAGTCATACACAAGATCAAAACCTCACATCTATACTCCGAATAGTCCCCAACCAGTTGTAATAACCCATACCTGCAACCTCAGGTGCAATTATGATATACCACATAACTCAAACACTCGAAACAATAACTTCTATTCTCAGTAGCTGCACATAACAACCGAATATCGATAGGAAACCTTTCATCAACTAAAGTCTCATTCCAACACTTTCACATACTGCCAATGATAAATGAAACACGCAATAACCCATAACCATTTCTCAGATCAACCATTCACGAGGCCATTTCCCTTTTTGGCTAATACCACCACAGATTTCCGCGCCGAACCTCGATATTATCCTTCCAACAAGCTGAAATAAATCCGTTCGTATTCATTAATGACCCTAACGATCACCTCAAATCCAACATGCCACTCTAGTGACATGACACATCAATGCAGGCCTAAGCCACAACTCGCATAATCCTCACACCGATAAGAAACGGTTTGAACATACTCAAATCATGGAAATGACCCAAACGAGAGAGTTGTACCTCAAGCTCCTCAATACCATCACAACACAAAGTTGAGACCCTATCTCACACCATAGAAATAGAACACATGAATCTACCCCGAAAGTTCATATCTCCACGTAGCCTCGCTATAATGCGCGATCCCATCCAAACACTATTACACATGAAGCACCTCAAATCGCTATGCTCAAACTCGACAGCCACGCACAATTTGATGTCTGAACCCAAGCAAATCATTATACCCACGGCGAAACAAATTAACATATACCACATAACCTGGTAGAACATAACCGCTACGTCAATAACCGAGCAATTCCCAATTACTTTTCCGGCTCGACTCCCATTATGAAACCCTAATGGAACCGCACCATATGTGCCTATAACCAACAAATCATAACATCTCGCAACATAGAAAGGTAACTCATAGATTTCCCCTGATCACTGATAAGCTCAACAACGGTCGAATCAATATCTCCCTCAACAATGCCATTCGGAGCCAACCGAGCCGACTCAAGATAGAGAACCCATCATAAGGGCCCAAATAAGGAAGACAAATCCTTCCCAACCGCCCACTGGGTCTTTAAAATATAAAAATCCCAATAGGGCATAATCCGTCGAACATCGCCACTCAATCCATGGTATTTATTGACATAGCCAACAGCGCCATCTTACTGCAATAGTCCAGAATAACACAACACGGAAACAACCAGTCTACACCCCAACATCATATCCGCAATCTAACATACCAAGCAAAGAAAGATTCTCTCGGGCCTCCAAATCTCGGCAGTCACTAAACAATGCTGATACACACGATCTAGGGTCACAACATATCCTGAACATGAGAACTTTTGGTCTCCAATTCCATGTAGCACACATATCCCCATACCTGACCCCAAATTCTGCCATCCGAACACATATCACACCTCAGGTACCCAGTCATTCCACAAAAGATATTCTAAAATTCCCATGTGCCATACAAGCATCTGGAATATCAGCAGTTGATCCAGCCTGAAAGTGTCGCAATACTACCGAAGTGCCATCCACTTAATCATGTTACCCTCTTTTTGAACATATACTATCGTCGAAACACTTCTAATTAGAAATATCATTCTCTTAACCGTCTGAGGCTACCCACTGCCTAAGAGTTTTATGAATTTTCTTTCAGAACTGAACTGTAACTCTACACACACAAATCTCGATCCTCCACTACATACCGCATATACCATACCATCCTAGTGTAACATGAGGACTTCATCTCCCTTCCGAGCCACAGAAATCTACGTACTCAACTAGTCAAGAACTTTTCATTGGTCCCATCTAGAAGAAAAGTCACTACGCATCCCATGCTCTGCATGCCCATAGAAGATATACATCTCCAAACTGCAGTAAAAACCATCAAGAACTCTTCGAATTCCCTTTGCACACACTAAACCGCCAGGACTGAATCCTTCTATCTAGACCAAGCTGAGAAAGCCATCCGAAACCCAATAGCATTGCTGCAAAATGCCTGTATGAACTCATTACCTTGAACACACACAAAGATTTAATCATATCCTTACCATACCGATCCATTCTACTATCAAGCTATTCCATCTATCTAAATTCCTTTCTGATTCATTTTCAACTTGATACTCCCTCTTGCTTTAGTACCATAATCTCTCAACCCAGGCTCACTACCAGAGACCCAAGCATAAGACCACATTGTCTAAGACCCATAAGCTGTTGAATACTCTCTCAAATATTCCCAAAAACATCGTATTCCAGAATACTTTACTCTAAAGAACTTCTTGCGAATCTGAATTCGTTGCCTTTACCTTCCAGATATTGATAAATATGATCCCATAATTAACATAAAAATACCACAAGCCTTGACCTTTTTCCAATGAAAACACAGTCTCTAACCACATACACAACCTTGAGATACCCGATTGTTTCTTGCAGAATCTTGAACACATTAGAACCATTCTCGAAAGTCATTCATTTTTATTCAAACTACAATTTACCTGACCTAACGGACAGAACCACCCGTGCCTCATTGTCACTCCGACACCGCAAAATGAAATCATTATCCCAATACAACCAAGCAACTTCCTGCTCTATGCGCCGAGCATACTTCACCAATAACACTCTAGACATTTCGCGATTCTCACACCCTATGAAGCATATAATAACCTTTGTCAAAATTTTCCTTTACTCTAGCCATAGCTAACTCACTCACACTCCCCAAACTGGAACCAACATAGCACCTAACCGTGCAGTCGTTTGCTCACAGCAGACTCCCCCACTTGGCTCGAAGCCATAGATCAAGATACACTCAATATCTCATAACACTTTTACTCTATTGATGCCACAATACCATAGTGAGATATAACTCAAATCATTTATAAGTTGTGAAAATGCAGGTCATCCAGTGTTGTAATCTTTTGCAAAATCTCGCATTCATCCCCGCAATAGTCAAGCCCACTCTCTTAAGCAATCCGAAATTTCAAATTTCAACACGTACCCTTCCATTACACATGAGATCTTATAACATACACATAAGGATCACACCACTTCGAAACACTCCGCAGGGAATAACCCACCTGCTTCGCCTCAATATAATATTTCCGTACGCCTTCCACCGTTAAACACATTACACAGTTACTTAGTCTTTCTAAGTTTGAACTCATACTGCAATATGAAATTTACTTCGGTCCCAACTAAGAGACACAAAAAGATTCTTCACGTGCCCATAACTCGGAGCTACACATCCAATCACAATGGAAATCACATACTTAATAGTTCATCTATCATCCCGTAGACCTTCCTCGTCACTTCCAATTTACATAGATATATCTCGCAGTACTAACATACTCATCACATAGCTAACCAGTTGTCACTCCAACTAATAGGGACAATACTGAACATATAAGTTCAAAACACATGCTCACACAATCAGTACTTCGGTGCTCAAGCCATAGGCAAAGACTCGGAGACTGGCCCAACATCAAGCTCACAGAGATCATATCTCACCCCTTGATCGGGGAATCACAAGCCCTCAAGGCACATCTGATATTGAGCGCTCATGCACACATACAAACTCGTGGAAGGAATTTCAAGAGTTTCTTTTCAAGCTGAATCAAGGACGCACAATAAGAATTCAAGAATGTGAAGTTTTTTCTAAAGGTTCTACAACCTCCCAAGGATAAATACAGACGTCTCCGTACCGATCCGCGAGACTCTACTAAACATGCTCATGACTCATGAGACCTAGTAACCTAGGCTCTGATACCAACTTGTCACGACCCAAACCCTGCACTGGTCGTTATGGCACCTCTCGTGAAGACGAGGCTATCCAACTAACCCAACTAGTCTTTTCAAAAATAGTTAAACATAAATAAACAGCTTAAATATGACTTAATAGTATTAATTAGTGGAAAGTCGACCCAACACAGCCCTAATCGGGGTGTCACAAGTCATGAGCATCTATCAGAATGTAAATCCACTACAAGGCCTAAAATATACAAAACCAAAATAATGAACAAAGGAGAGAAACATGGTGTTTCGAATGCTGGCAGTCGCCTCCTTAACTCATGTAACTCTGCCTCTGATCTGCCAAAACCCGCTACCGATGAATAGATACCTACATCTGCACATGAGGTGCAGGGAGTAAAGTGAGTACTCCAACTCAGTGAGTAATAAAGGTAAATAACAACTGAGCAGTAAGAAAACACGTAAAGCAACCAACATGTTGTATAGAAGCAGGGTACAATCCTTTGAGAAAATAGTAAAGCTGTGAAATCTTTGGAAATCTCTTAGCTCAGTTTAAATATCTTTTGAAAATGATCTTTCCAAGAGTTACGAAATGATTTCAAAACAGTTAGTGCCGATAAGCACAAAAAATCTGCCCCTCGGGCACAAATATCACAGTATAACAGGTAAAAAGGAAAGTAAATATGCAAAATAAGCACATAAAAATTTTTCCCTCGGGCAATATCTCAAACCAGTACAAGTACCAGCCCCTCAGGCTCACTCTCAGAACACTCGCAGCCCCTCGGGCTCTCTCTCTCTCAGATCACTCTCAGAACAGGATCATATAGTAACCGTTGTGGCATGCAGCCCGATCCACATCTCACTACGGCGTGCAGTCCGATCCATATATCATCGACGGCGCTCACTGGGGGTGTGCAGACTTCAGGAGGGGCCCCTTATGACCCAAGAGCAATATCAAGCCACCTCATGGCATATAAAATAAGGCTTTCATAAGGCCTGAAAGCCTCCTCACATCACTCACAAGGCCTGAAAGCCTCCTCACATCAGTCATAAGGCCTGAAAGCCTCCTCACGTCACTCAAGCCACCTCGTGGCACATAAAGTATCTCAGGCCCTCGGCCTCATATCACTTAGCATATCCTCACATATGGCCCTCGACCTCACTTAGTCCAAAAATCATCACAAGCCACTCGGGCATGTGTAAAATAATAGTTCTCAGCCCAAAATATCATTTAGAAATATCATTTAAGTTTCAAATCTGAGTAAAGTTGGTTGAGATTGTAAAACAGTAGATATCAATAGGACTGAGTTCAAATAATACGTCAAAATAGTGAGGAAACAGTGATAAAATCCCCGAAGGGTTCAAATAATTGGTACGAAGCCCAAATATGGCAATCAGCCCAAATCATGATAATAACAAATAAGTTTCAGTCAAATACGCATTAAAATCATCAATCGGGACGAACCAAGTCACAATCGCCAACGATGCTCTACCCCACGCTCGCTATCCGGCGTGCAAGCCACCTCAATATAGCACTATGATGTGCAATCCGGGGTTTCAAACCCTCAGGATATCATTTACAATCATTACTCACCTCAAGCCGGCCAAATCTCTAGCTCAATATGCCCTTACCTCTCAAATCGGCCTCCTCGCGCGTTGAATCTGACCAAAACCACAACGAATACATCACAATAGGTTAAGGGAACATAACCCAATCAAAAATAATCGAAAATAGCTCTCAAAATTGGCAAAACCCGAGCCCCGTGCCCACTTCTCAAAACTCATAACTTTTTACATCAATGGGTTCCTTATCTTGCCACGAGTCTATACATATCAAGAACTCCCAAATCCGAGTTCAAATGTCCCATCAAAACCCAATTTGAAATACCAAAACTCAAAACCTAATTCTTCCCCCTTTTGCTAAGTTTTCGTGAATTTCTAGGTTGATTCTACAATTAAATCATGTTTTTAGTTCATAGAACTTACCTCCAATCAATCCCAGTTGAAACCTTCTTCAATTCCCGTCCAAAATCTCTCAAGGATGCTCAACAATGGTGAAAATTAATTTAGACTCGTGGAGGAAATGTTATTAAACTATTCTGCCTAGGTGATAATTTCTTCTACGCGAATGCGAGGGCCTTCTCGCGTTCGCGATGCACAAAAATCCCATTGGCCCATTTTAACCTTTGAGAACGCGAAGCCTCATCTGTGATCACGATGCCCTGGATGACACTACTACGCGAACACGAGCCTTGTGTCGCGAACGCGAAGAATAATTACTGAGGGACTTCAAATCCTTCTACGCGAACGCACTAGTCCTTCCGCGAACGCGATGCACTACCTCCCATACCTACACAATCGCGACCTCTGAGTGCGAACGTGATGAACAAAGTTCCAGTCTCCCATTTTTCCTCTACGCGATCGCGACATCCCCATCGCGATCGCGATGACCAAATCTCTGCAACACTTCACCTGGAAAATCTGCAACTTCCAAATGCTAGAATTGGTCCGTTTGACCATCTGAAATCATCCCGAGGCTCCCCGGACCTCGACCAAAAGCACCAACACATCCTAAAATATCATTCAAACTTGTTCCAATCATCAAAACGCATCAAAAAGCACTAAAATCATCAATTCTCATTGAATTCCAGCCTAAGTTCTTCAAAAACTTCCGAAACACGCATTTGATAAAAAACCCAACCAAATCACCTTCGAATGATCTAAAATTTTGCACATATATCACAAATCACACAACAAAGCTACAGCAGCTCTCGAAATTCCATTTCGACCCTCGGATCAAAATCTCACCTTTCAACCAAAATTGCCAAAATACTAACTTCGCCAATTCAAGCCTAATTCTACACCGGGCCTCCAAAATCACTTCCGATCACACTCCTAAGTCACAAATCACCTAACGGAGCTAACCAAATCATTAAAACTCCAATCCGAGCTCATATACAAATAAGTCAACTCTTGGTCGAACCTTTCAAATTCATTCAAATTTTTTTTGCTGAAAACCAACACCAACGATCTACATTAGTCATAATACATAACACGGGGCAAGTCATGCCCAAGAACTGGCGATAAAAGTGCAAAATCTCAAATGAACGATCAGGTCATTACAGTTTCGATGCTTCAGAAGTATCATGCCGACCTATCCCACGTGTTGGACTTTAGTACTATTCAGTTAGATGAGAGTTTGGGCTATGAGGAGGAGCCAGTTGCCATTGTTGATAGGCAGGATCACCAGTTGAGGTCCAAGAGGATTTCTGCGGTGAGAGTCCAGTGGGGGGGCCAACCGGTCGAGGAGGCGACATGGGAGTCCGAGGAGGACATGCAGAGCAGATATCCCCACTTATTCAGCAGTCCAGGTACTTTTCTATGTTCGTTCGAGGATGAACATTTGTTTAAGAGGTGGAGAATGTAACGGCCCAACTGGTCGTTTTGCCTTTTAGAACCCCGTTCCCTTACATAAAACTTCCTGCGCTTGCTTTAGCTAGTTTATAACTTGCGGGGACGGTTGGTTCGGAGTTGGAAGAGCTTTGAGTAAAAATATGTCCACTTGTTTCTTTAAGATTCTCTTAAAAGACCAAGCTTGACTTCGGTCAACTTTTTGGGAAAACGGACCTAGATTCAAGATTTGATGGTCCTGGAGGGTCCGTGGAAAAATATGGGACCTGGGTGTATGCCCGGAATCGAATTATGAGTTCTTTAGCCAGAGTAATGAATTTTTATTGGAAATTGTTAAATTAAAGTTTTAATGAATTAAAGAAACTAAGTAACCATTGATTTCCTAGTATCAGGCTCGAATTTTGGTTCTGAAGCTTGGTACAGGTCCGAAATATCAGTTAGGACTTGCCCGTAAAATTTGGTGTCAATCCGAGTAGTTTAAGGGAGTTTTGGCCCGTTAGAGGAGAATTAAGAACTTGAAGTTCATTAGTTTGATTCATTTGGTTTTAGGGGTGATTCCTAGAATTAGCATTGTTTTGAGTGTTCCGAGGGTTTGAGTAGGTCCGTCTCGTGATTTCAGACTTGTCGGTATGCTAGGGCGGGGCTCGTCGGCGCCGAGTGTCAAACGAGCAAGGTTCGAGTGAAGTAGGAAAGTTGAAGAATAGCTGAAGGTTTGCTGCTTTTGTAATAACCGCATATGCGGTTCTAGGACCGCAGAAGCGGGACTGCAGATGCGGTCAGTCCATCGCAGAAGCAGCCAGTGTCCAGGCCAGGAGAAACCGCAGGTGCGGTTCGAAAGCCGCAGAAGCGGACCTCAGACTGCAGAAGCGGCTCCGCAGAAGCGGACCTCAGACCGCAGAAGTGGTCCAGCCAATTCATACAATTCCGCAAATGCGACCCCCTTCCGTAGGTGCGGGACCGTAGATGCGGTCCCCAAACCGCAGATGCGGAAATCGTTGGGCAGTGAGCTTTATTTAATTCGAGCTCAAAGACCATTTACTTCATTTTACTCCACACTAGGGTGATTTGGGAGCTTTCAAAGAGGGAATTCCAACATAGCATTGTGAGGTAAGTAATTTCCATTCATCCTTAATTTAAATACATGTATATTAGGTAGATTAAACACTAAAAACTAAGTAAAATCAAAGGGTTAGAGCTAGACCTGGGGTCTTAATAAAACTAAGATTTAATCATGAAATTTGCTATGAAATGAACTAGAAATCATATATTATCAATCCTTAGGTTGTAGAGAACAACTTTCTTCGAAAAATCTCAAAATCCGGGCACGTGGGCCCGGGGTCGAAATTTAAGAATTTTGTGTTAAGGGTTGGAAAATTGCTTAAATATCTAGAATTCGATCTTGTGAGGTTATATTAACTAGTTCTTACTTCGTTTAGCTAGTTTGGGATTGTTCGGCTTCGAATTAAGGACTTGGGCTCGTTCTTGGTAACAAGAAGTGCACTTTGGAGCAAGGTGAGTCTCCTTTCTAACCTTGTAAGAGGGAATTGTCCCCATAGGTATAATAAATGAGAATTTGCTACTAAATGCGGGGGCTACGTACGTATTTGGTGACGAGAGTCCGTGAGTAGCTACTATGATATTAATTTCTTGGGTAGTTTAGGACTCACATCATGCCTAATTTGGAATTTTCTTCTATTTAAATTGTCAATATGATCTTTTATGATATGCTAGAGACTTGAGAGAAATAAAAAAAGTGAACATATGAACTTGTTGAACTTTTTAAGAGTTTCCTTGTATATATATATATATGAGCCTTGGTGTCCATTCTTGATGTTCTTGATACTTATGGAGCGGGCCGATCACCTCGGTGAAAATAGATGCATCTATGGTTCGTGCCATTCGACCCTCGGCAGTGCACAGTTTATTTTCTGTTGGAGTGGACCGTCGACCTCGGCATGATTGCGCATGATATATATATATATATATATATATATATATATATATATATATATATAT
>MU670626.1:120741-139683 GCA_026770625.1 Nicotiana glauca
TAATTGAAGAATGTAAATGGAAACTGAAATAAGGTCAAGAACCTGATTATTGCTTTTCATTATAACCTGTTAAATAGTGGTGACTATCATGCTTAGCATATCACATTGATATTATATTATCTTGATCCTAGTAGGTATCAAGTCGACCTATCGTCTCTACTTCTTCGAGATTAGACGGGATACTTACTGGGTATATATTGTTTATGTACTTATACTACACTTCTGTACTTAATTGTACAGGGTTTGTGGCTGATACATATGGTTACCGGTCTGGTGCGCGCCCTTGAGTTTGTGGCTGAGACTTCCACGGTGAGCTACATCCTTCCTATGCCGCCCAGCAGCCGGATGGAGTCTTCCTTTACTTTTGTTGTCTTTCTTTATCTCAGACAGTAAGATAGAGATATTCTTTTGTATTCTACTAGATGCCCGTACTTGTGACACCGGGTCTTGGCACACACGCATTAGTAGACTTACTTTTGGGTTGTATTATTATGTTACTCACTTTACCTATCACTTTCGGTTTGAATCTAACTGGAGTATTCATCCCACTTAAATTTTGATAAAATATAATATTAAAAGTTAGAAATGTTTTCCGCACTTGGCTTGCCCGGCAATGGTGTTGGGCACCTTCATGAACTATTATGGAAATGGGTCATGACAACAGCGGTGTTTGGTGCCATCACGGCCCTTAGTGGATTTTGGGTCGTGACAGTGCAGCTCACCTAAGTCTCTGTATCAACCATGCTGCTACGTCCACTAAGCCGCTAGAGGTACATATGCATGTGTAACAAAAATGCACATCAAGTGTAGCATGAATACGAAAACAACATGTACTCAGTAAGTATCCCGCCTAATCTCGAAGAAGTAGAGACAAGAGGTCGACTTCGATACTTACTAGCGATCCAACCACATCAATAATACGACAAGTCGAGTATTCATACTAATATGATTGTAATTCAATAGAGTGAAACATGTAGGCAATTCTTCATATTTATGTGAAATTTCCAAAATTTCCTTCTTCATCATTTATACATATATTCTCAACTGGGAATAAACAATATAAACTTTAATAAGTTTCAAGGCAAGCATTACAAGTATGCGCAAATCATGCCGAGGCTCGTACGGCCCGATCCAACATAAATGTAAAATGTGCACTACCGAGGGTCGAACTGCACAAACCATAGATGCATCTATTACCCCGCTCGCGAATCATACATGTGACGCGGTCAAATTTAAATAAACAATCACCCTGCTCGCGAATCATACATGTGACACAGGTATACATAGAAATACATGGTCAAACAGTAATCAAGAATATATCGGGGAACATTTATCCAAACAAAAGACAAATCTCTTTTAACGATTTAAGAAAATGAAGTTTAATCCTCTTAGAAATTCATTTATCAATTCGATAGGATTTAAGAAATTCAGCTGTCAATAAGATTACATATATTCCAAGTACAGCATTCTTTTGGGTCCTAGACTACCCGAACTTACACATATTTGTAGTTATGCACGGACTCTCGTCACCTCGTGTGTACGTAGCCCCCACAAATAGGAGCACATAACCAATTATTTTACCTATGGGGACAATTCCCTCTGACAAGGTTAGAAAGGAGACTCACCTTGCTCCGAAAATCCATAACCGGTATCCCACGTCCTTCCGAAGACTCGAATCGATGCTAAATGCTCCAAAACTAGCCAATTATTATGCAAATTCTTTAATATACGATAAACTACTCATATTAAATCCAATTATAACAATTCCTAACCCCGATCGAAAAGTTGACAAAAACACCATCGGGCCCACGTGCCCGGATTTTGAAATTTTTTGAAGATTAAGATTGCCCATAGCCTCACGAACTCAAATATATAATTACTCTCGATTTCATACCCAAAATCGTGGTCAAAATCTGAAATATCAATTTTCTAGGTTTTCCATCAAACCTCAAGTTTCTACCAACTTTCATGCTCAAATTCGAAACAAAACCATGTATTTAACGTCTAATAAGTGGGAACAAATTACCTTGACATAGATGAAGGAAACCTCTCTTTCAAAGCTCCAAAATCGTCCAAACCAAAGTGAAAATAGGTGGAAATGAACCAAAACTCAATTTTTAAAGAGAGCTCACTGCCTCCTGTCCTTTCGCACCTGCGGTATCATGACCGCTTCTGCGTTCCCGTAGGTGCGGACCAAATGCCGCATCTGCGATCCAGGGCTCTCAGCCCATTTCCGCTTATGCACTCCTTCTTCCGCAGGTGCGGTCCCGCTTCTGCGGTGACCTGACCGCATCTGAGGTCCCAGACCACCACATCCGCGCCTCTTTGGTCGCTTCTGTGGCTCCGCACCGGCGACCCAAGTCTCGCAGGTGTGGTTACACCAGCAACCAGCAACTTCAACTCTTCCTCTAAGTTCTAATTCGATCCGTCAACCCCCCGGAATCCACCCGAGACCCCAACCAATCATGCCAACCAGTCCCAAAACACATTACGAACTTTCTCGAGGTCTCAAATCATATCCAGCAATGCTAAAATCACGAATCACACCCCAATTCAAGCTTTATGAACTTTAAAATTTCAAACTTCTACTTTCGATATTTAAACCTATCAAATCACGTCCGATTGACCTCAAATTTTGCACATAAGTCGTATTCGACATTACGGACCTACTCCAACTTTCAAAATCAGAATTCGACCCTGATATCAAAAAGTACACTTCCGGTCAAACTTCTCAAAACCCTTCAAATTTCTATCTTTGGCCAAATGACCCACAGACCTCCGAATTCACTTTCCATCGCGCTCCCAACACCAGAATCACTATACGGAGCTATTCATAGACTCGAGACCCCAAACGGACATTGATAACACTGAAATTCACCTTCACCCAAACTTATGAAATTCTTCCAAAAATGCTAACTTCCACAATAGGTGGCAAAACGTTCCCGGGTCTTCCAAAACTGATCCGGACATATGCCCAAGTCCAAAATCATCATACGAACCTACTGGAACCTTCGAATACCGATTTCGAGGTCGTTTACTCAAAAATCCCGTCTTAGTCAATTCTTTTAACTTAAAGCTTCCGAAATGAGAACTCTCTCTCCAATCAACTCCGAACTTTCCGAAATTCAATTCCGACCATGCGTACAAGTCATAATATCTGAATTCAAGCAGCTCAAGGCCTCAAACTGTTGAATGGCGCGCTAGAGCTCAAAACGACCGGTCGGGTCGTTACAAAATATTAGTCTTTTTTCATGTAGTATTTCTTAATTAATATCTAAAGATTATATATAATTATCTAGAAGGTTTAAGTTTTAAGATTATTTATATATAATTCAAATAACTCAGATATTTAACATGATTAATATCAAATATCAAAATGGAGTCATCCTGGGAAAAAAATTCATTGGCTAAAGAATTTTTAAAATTTTAAGATAGCCGACTAAAATAAGTTTTAAATTAAGGATAATATTTTCACTTAATTTATTATAAAAATAATTATTATTGAAAAATAAATTTTTAGAAACTTAAATTTCAAAATAGAAATATTTTTTGAAAGGATTCAACACACCAAATAAGAGTTCAAGCAGTAATAAAAGAGTCAAGTCGTATTCAACGAGTCCTTCATAGTATCAACTTTTAATTATTTTTCCATAAATATATGTTATTATTTTGCTTCCTAATTATTTTTAGGATCCAAGGCGAGAATGGTACCAAAAAAAAAGAAAAATAAGAATTACAACTAGGAAATTTGAGAAATGTTAAATCTTTTTCATGTAGTGTTTCTTAATTAAGATCCAATGATTATCTATATTTATCGAGAATATTTAAAATTTAAGATTATTTATATATAATCCAAATAACTTAAATATTTGATATGGTTAGTGTCCGCGCATCCGCGCGGGTACTAATACTAGTAGATAATGAAGTAAACCTACATGTTGTAGAAAGAAATATTACAAAAATATGTTAATATTAAAAATAAAAATAAAAAATTTGAAGAATGTTTGAAGAGTCAATTGTATAAATGGACATAAAAAAAATTACAAAATATTGGTTATACAATTACTATCATTAATTTTAATTTAGCACCTTTTAGAAATTGAAGGGTATAAGTTGAAACCTTTTCATTTAGCTGCAGGTAAGCCAACATTGTAGGGGTATAATATTTTTTTTTTGTTGAAGAATATTAGTTTTGAATCATTAAATTATGTGAAAAGTTTTTCGAATTTCAATAAGAAGAATATTGGTTTTTAATTGGTAGTTTCTATATCTATTTTCAAGTATAACAAAAAGTATATTTTAAAAAAAATGGTATGACACCAAATATTTTTTGTTTTTAAAATTGTAAAAAAATTGTTTCAAAAGTGATTATTTTTTATAATATAATGGAATTTTAAAAATAAAAGGATAAGATATTTTTAAATTTTAGTAGATAATTCATAAATTATTATAATATAAGTCATATCATGAATGAAATCAAATAACCAAAATCTTAAGGAATATTTACATAAATATGTCACGACCCAAACTCCACTAAGGGTCGTGGTGGCACCAGACACCTCTGTCAGGCAAGCCAACCAAATTATTTGTTGAAGTTCTCATTTTAACAATCTTGAAAATTAAGCTTTTCCTTCAATTTTTATAAATAAAAAGAAAGATGAATCATTCAATACAAATTAAATAATAGGCAATTAATACAAAATATTTCAAAATCCTCCCAGAACCCGGTGTCACAAGTGCATGAGCATTTACTAAGACAGAAATAAAATACAACATCCGTCCGGAATACAGTGGACAGAAAGTAAATATACTATGCTGGAAAGGGACTATACTAGTTGCGCGCCACCTCGAACAATGCAACTCACCTAGTCCCAGAATCATCCGCGCTTCTACACCCAATAGGCCACTAACAACACATGCACATGTACAACAAAAATGCACAGAAGTGTAGTATGAGTACGAAAATAACGTGTACTCAATGAGTATCCCGTCTAATCTCGAAGAAGTAGAGACGAGCTTACTAGTGATCCAATAATGATGTCAATAATACAATAAATCATGGATTTCTACATACATGATTTCTATCTAATAGAAGGAAACAAGTATACAATTATTTCTTTTATTAGGAAACTTCCAATTTTTTTTGTTTATTATCCAATTTTTCTCAAGCCATGAAGAGGCAATAATAACTTTAATAAGCTCAAGATAGAAATACCAGCATGCGCAAATAATCACCATGGGACGTACGATCCGATCCAACATAAAAGTAAATTGTGCACTGCCGAGGGTCGAACGGCTCGAACCATAGATGCATCTATTACCCCGCTCGCGATCTATCCATGCGACGCGGTCAACATAAAATAAACAATCACCCTGCTTGCGAATCATTCATGCGACGCAGGTACACATAAAAATACATGCTCAAATAGCCAATTAAGAATTTATCAGGGAATAATTATTCCAATGAAAGCCACTTTCTCTTTTAACAATTTAATAAAAGAAGTCAAATCCTTTTGAGAATGGATTTATTAATTTGATAGGGTTCAAGCAATTCGAGCTATCAATAAGATTACCAATATTCCAAGTATAGCATGCTTTTGGGTCCTAGACTACCCGGACTTAAATATAACAGTAGCTACGTGCGGACTCTCGTCACCTTGTCCATACGTATCCCCCACAAATAGGAGCACATAACCAATTAATTCACCTATGGGGACATTTCCCTCTTACAAAGTTAGAAAGGAGACTCACCTCGCTCTGAAGATCTATAACCGGCATTCCACGCCCTTCCGAAGACTCTAATTGATGCACAACGCTGCAAAACTAGCCAAAAAATTACACAAATCCATTAATATACGATAAACTACTCGTATTAATCCAGTTTAAAAAATTTCTAACCCCGATCGAAAAGTTGACAAAACGCCCTCGGGCCCACGTGCCCGAATTTCCAAATTTTTTGAAGAATAAGTTTACCCATAGATTCACGAACTCAACTATAAAATTTTATCTAAATTTCATACCCAAAATAGAGGTCAGAATCCAAGAATACTAATTTTCTAAATTTTTCTTCAAACCCCAAGTTTTCTACAAATTTTATGCTCAAATCCATACATAATTGATGTATTTAACTCAAAATAGGTGGGGATATCTTACCTTGTCGTTGATGATGAAAAATACCACTCGAAGCTCTCCAAAATCGCCCATGCCAAATGAAAAATGGGAGAAGAATGGCCAAATCCCGAATTTAAAACAACTCTCTGCCTCCAGCTAATTCTATACCTGCGGGCTCCAGACCGCTTCTGCGGTTCCGCAGGTGCGGTTCCAATACCGCATCTACAGTCCTCACCATGTTGCCCCTCTTCCACTTCTGCGACTCCACCACCGCAGGTTCGGTCCTGCATCTGCGGTAAAATGACCGCATCTGTGGTCCCAACTCTCCTTCACCAATCCCGCATATGTGGCTTCTCCACTGCATGTGCAGTCCCGCATCTGCGGACCCTTCTTTTCTAGCCCAAAACTGCATCTGCGGTTGAAGTGCCGTATCTGCGGTCCAAAAACCACAGATGCGGTTATGACAGCTACCAGCAACCTCAACCTTCCAAAAATTCCATTTTCGATCTGTTAAGCACCAGGAATCCAACTTTCGATATCGGATTCCAACCCCGATATCAAAAAGTCCACTTCTGCTCAAACTTCTCAAAAACCTTCAAATTTCAATCTTTAGCTAAATGGCTCCAAAATGACCTACGGACCTCCGAATTCACTTCCGATCGTGCTCCTAACTCCAGAATCACTGTACGAAGCTACTCCTAGACTCGGAATCCCAAACGGACATCGATATCACTGAAATGCACTTCAACCCAAACTTAGGAAATTTCTTTCAAAATGCTACTTTCCACAATAGGCGCCAAAATGCTCCCGGGTCATCCAAAATCCGATCAGGGCATACGCCCAAGTCCGAAATCATCATAAAAACCTGCTAGAACCTTCAAGTCCCGATTTCAAGGTCGTTTACTCAAAATCCAATCCTAGCTCATTCTTTCAACTTTAAGCTTCCGAAATGAGAATTCTTTTTACAAATCAACTCTGAACTTCCCAAAATTCAATTCCAACCATGCATACAAGTCATAACACCTAAAATGAAGTTGCTCATGGCCTCAGACTTTTGAACAACATGCTAGAGCTCAAAATGACCGGTCGGATGGCTTATTATGACATCATATGAGACTTTTGATTATGTCCTGGGTGGCTTATTGCCTGAGCAGTTCGTACTGGGTGAGACGAGATCATTAGATTTAGGATTAGTGCAATTTGATTATAGGAAAGACATTAAAAAGTTAAGGCCATTATTCGGTTCAGAATGAAGTGATGGTTCTCGCCAGGAGTATAGACCGAAATGATGTGTTAATTCGGTAGTTGGTTATGAATTTATACACATATCTTCCATCATGGCAATGTTATAAGAGCTAGAGTAAGGCCTAAGTAGGTCATGAGGTGCAATGGGAGCATCAGATTCGTGGAATTTCGGCTTATTTAATCAGAGAATGTCATTGTGGCTTTCTGAGTAAAGTGATGCAAGGTGTGAATTCAACAAAATTGTGCAGTCATGTTTAGGATACAGCGTGTAGTGATTGATATGATGAGCGTATGTTGGAAAAAAGCCAGCATAGAATTCTGGATGTTGGAATTGGACTCTAAGGCTTATTTGCTTGAATAAAAGGAAATATCTTCAGAATTGATCGAGCTAATATGCTCAACTGAGTTGTGGTAGCACGGGAAGGTGCATGAGGTGTTAAACAGTAATTTTAGACTACTTCAGTGTAGTTCTCAGCACGTTCGAGGACGAACGTATGTTTAAGTGGGAGAGAATGTAATGACTCGACCGGTTGTTTTGAGATCTAGCACATCGTTCCACAGTCTGAGGCCATGAAAAGCTTTATTTCAGGTATTATGACTTGTACGCTTGGTCGAAATTCAGTTTCGGAAAGATCAGAGTTGATTTGGAAAGAGAATTCTCATTTCGAAAGCTTAAAGTTAAAAGAATTAACTAGGATTTGAATTTTAAGTAAACGGCCTCGGAATCGGGATCTGAAGGTTCCACCAGGTTCGTATGATGATTTCGGACTTGGGTGTATGCCCGGATCGGGTTTTGGATGACCCAGGAGCATTTTGGCGCCTATTGTGGAAAGTAGCATTTTAAAAGAAATTTCATAAGTTTGGGTCGAAGTGCATTTTAGTGATACCAATGTCCGTTTGGGATTCCGAGTCTGGGAGCAGCTCCGTATGGTGATTCTGGAGTTATAAGCGCGATCGAAAGTGAATTCGGAGGTCCGTAGGTCATTTTGGAGCCATTTGGCTAAAGATAGAAATTTGAAGGTTTTTAAGAAGTTTGACCGGAAGTGGACTTTTTGATATCGGGGTTGGAATCTAATTTCGAAAGTTGGAGTAGGTCTGTAATGTCGAATATGACTTGTGTGCAAAATTTGAGGTCAATCGGATGTGATTTGAGAGGTTTAAACATCGAAAATAAAAGTTTGAAATTCTAAAGTTCATTCAGTTTGGATTGGAGGTCGATTCATAATTTTATTGTTGCTTGATGTGATTTGAGGCCTCGAGCAAGTTTATAACATGTTTTGGAATTGGTTGGTAGGTTTGGTTGAGGTCCCGGGGCCTCGGGTGGATTCTGGATGGCTAACGGATCAAATTTGGAATTTGAAGAAGGGTTGAAGCAGCTGATACCTGGTGTAACCGCACCTGTGAGGTTTTGGCCGCAGGTGCAGAGCCGCAGAAGTGGCCAGGAAGCCACAGATGCAGTATGGGTAAAGGAGAGCTGGGACCGCAGATGCGGTCAGGGTTCCGCAGAAGTGGGACCGCATCTGCGGAAGATTGGTCGCAAAAGCGAAAGAGGGGCAGCTTGGAGTGGACCGCAGATGCGGACAGGTTTCTGAAGAAACGGGACCGCATCTGCGGAAGATAGGCCGCAGAAGCAAAAGAGGAGTCTTTGTGGGGGAACCGCAGAAGCCGTATTTGGACAGCACCTGCGGAACCGCAGAAGCGGTCATAGGACCGCAGGTGCAAAAATTGCTAAAGGCAGAATGGTGTTTTAAAGTTGGGTTTTGGCCATTTCCTATGATTTTTCTTGGCTTGGGGCAATTCTTGCAGGATCCCTAGAGAGGGTTTTCATCATCAATGACAAGTTAAGTTACCCCCACCTATTTTGAGTTAAATACATTAATTATGTATGGATTTGAGCATGAAATTTGTAGAAAACTTGGGGTTTGAGGGAAGACCTAGAAAATTAGTATTCTTAGAATTTGACCATGATTTTAGGTATGGAATTTAGAGAAAATTATATATTTGAGTTCGTGAGGCCATGGGCAATCTTTGTCTTCAAAAAATTTTGGATTCCGGGCACGAGGGAATTTTTGTCAACTTTTCGATCGGGGTTAGGAATTGATATAAATTGGATTATAATAAGTACCTTAGCCTATATTAATGGGTTTACATAATTGTTGGCTAGTTTTGGAGCGTTGTGTATCGATTCAAGTCTTCGAAAGGGCGTGTAATGCCGGTTATCGATCTTCGGAGCGAGGTGAGTCTCCTTTCTAACCTTGTAAGAGGGAATTGTCCCCATATGTGAGTTAATTGGTTAGGTGCTCCTATTTGTAGGGGCTACGTACGCACGAGGTGATGAGAGTCCGTGTGTAGCTACTATTATGCTATTGTCCGGGTAGTCTAGGACCCAAAAGCATGCTATACTTGGATTAATTGTAAACTTATCGACATTTGAATTGCTTAAATCACCTCGAGTTAGTAAATGAATTTCCACAAAAGATTAAACTTCATTTTCAAAAATCATTAAAAGAGAATTGGTTTTTCTATGGATAATTGTTCCTTGTTGACTACATGATTGACCGTCTGTGTGTGTTTAATTTTGGAATGGGCTGAACGCCTCGACAGATTGAATAGATGCATCTATAGGCGCGCCATCGACCCTCTTCAAGTGCACAGTTTATTTATGTTGGATCGGGTCGTCGCCTCAGCATAATATGCGCATTCTCGTATTGCTGCCTTGAACTTATTTAAGTGGTTATTGCCTCTTCATGGATTGAGAATATTTGGTTACTAATAAAAAGGAAAAATCTGGAAATTTCCTATAAAAGAAATAATTGTTTCCTTGTTTCCTTCTATTGGATTAAAATCATGTTTATAAAAATCCACGATTTAATTTATTACTGACACCATTATTGGACCACTAGTAAGTGTCGAAGTCAACCATCTCGTCTCTAATTCTTCGAGATTAGACGGGATACTTATTGAGTACACATTGTTTTCGTACTCATACTACACTTCTGTGCATTTTTGTTGCACATGTATATGTAACTCTAGCGGCCTACTAGGCGTAGCAGCACGGATGATTCTAGGACTAGGTGTGTTGCATTATTTGAGGCGGCCCGCAGCTAGTATAGTCCCTTCCAGTATATTGTATTTACTTCTTATCCAACATATTTCGGACGGATGTTGTATCTTATTTCCTTATTAGTAGATGCTCATGCACTTGTGACACCGACTTCTGGGATGGTTTTGAAATAGTTTGTACTAATTGCTTATTATTTAATTTGAATTGAAGCAGTCATCTTTTTATTTATGAAAAAATTGAAGGAAAATCTTAGTTTTCAAGATTGTTAAAAATGAGAAAATCATCAAGTAATTTGGGTTAGCTTGCCTGATAGCAGTGTCTGGCACCATCACGACCCATAGTGGATTTTGGGTCGTGACAATATGGTATCAGATCACTAGGTTCCTAGGGTCTCACGAGTCATGAGTAAGTCTAGTAGAGTCTTGCAGATCGGTACGGAGATGTTTGTACTTATCCTTTGGAGGCTACGGGACTGTTAGGAGTACTTCTCTTCTTGATTCCTTATCGTGCGATTTGATCCTTGGAGGTATATACCTTTAATTCATTCCTACTCAATCTTACGCGACGCGAACCGCTTGTTATAAATCAAAAATTGAAGAACTTTAATGGTATTACAGATGTGATATTGGATGTTTCTCCCAGTATAGTTGATCAGATTATTATCGTCGCTTTATGGAAGAATATTTTATTGTTTCAGCCCAGTAGCGGTACTTCTGAGGGCTCTAAGGCTAGGCACAAGTTGCCATGATGCTTATAAATAATTGCTCCTCAGTATTGTTATGATGGTAGGATGTTTGCCTACGTGTCGAGGCAGTGAATAACTTGAAGGGAGTATTACTCAGTGCTTGATCTAGAGATTCGGTATTTTATTCCAGGCAGGGTAAACGTAATCGGGAAAAGAATGTTCAGGTTTGGGTCGACAAGGTATCGAGACTCAGTATTTGCTAGCGTGGCGAAATTTTTTCTATGATGAGGTGTTGTTGTCCTTATTGAATGTACTAGATTTGTCGGTGTTATGATCCTATACAATTCACCTCTGGAGCAGGATATTGTAGGTCAATATTGAAGAAGCGACTGTTAGATGTCGCGAGGTAAGATGGTTCAGGGTTGAATCGGCATTTATAATATTGGCAGCTCGAGAGAGATGATCTCCGGCAAAAATTTAAGGTTAGTAGCGATTTATGGATTCAAGTGCTACGAAGATAGATTTTATTAAGGCAACAACTGAGTAGCAAAGGGTGAGGAAAGATGTGTGGAAAGTGTCAGATGGTGGCTAAAATTCCTAGAAGGCCATGTGTATGAAGCAAAGGTCAAGTAGTTGATTAAAGAAGTGAGTTTGCCCAAAGTGGGAGAGCGGCGAATGCTGCATATGGGATTGGTGGTAAGATGATTATGCACCTTAAGGAGAGTTTGGAATGATATGGGATTTTAGTGGCTGGCGATTGAAGTCTACCGGTTTAATTGGAAGTATGGGCTAATATGCAGCAAAGAGATCAGTCGTGTGAATGTGGTTGATGATTCAGAGTATAAAAAAGGGATTTCTACAGTAAGATATCGAGAATATTGGCAGTTGATGGTGCAAGGTTATGTCAATAAGAGATTAAGTATCCTGGTAAAATCCAGAGTTGTGTAATAGTGGCTTCGAGCTAAGTGGGAGAGTCACACCGTCTATGATTGGGTTGCATGGTTAATTACTTGCGGGGTTTCTGGTTATTAGCATATTGAGGGGCTATTTTAGCTACAGGAAAAGACCACAAGTGGTAAATTGAGCAAAGGAATTGTTAAAGGTGTGCTACGGTTGGCCTTATTAGCTCGTGTCCAAATTTGGAAAGGATTCAGGATTCGTGCTTTATATAGATGTGGGTTCCAAGGGAAGTGATTATGCTAGGTGCTTCACGAAGAGGGCATTCATGTGTTAGAAGACTCATGGAGTCGATTGTATTCGGGGCCAAGTCAGAGCGGGTGGCTCTCAGCAATGGTCCTAGTGAATTCAAAAGATAAAGTGTGATGCCTAATGATTTTGAGCCTATAGGTACGATTAGGAATCGAGCTTGATAGCAGCCCGTGAGAAGAGGCACAGAATGTTCTATGATGTTTTGGCTTGCTATGTAGCAATTGGGAGGTACGAAATGGTTCGTGGGATTTGAGACAGCATGGTCTCGTGATTCAAGGTCACCGGGATGAGTACGGATGGAGGGTGTTATGTGTTGAATAGAGTTATTATTATTTCTAAGGTAATCAAGGATAAATTGGAAGTAGATAGATTGGGTAGCCATAGTTGAATTGGCATATTGGTGGTAGTGATCGGTTCCTTCAGCGTGGTCAAGTTATGCAAGTAATTTGCGACGGTGCATGTAAGGCTTGTCGGCCATCGTAATTGATGTTATTCAGAGGTATTCCACTGTTATGGCCTGTTTCATGTAGGCGAACCCCGGAAGGGTTATGGTGGGGTAGACCCCTACTTAGAGATTTGCATATTTCCACAGCTGTGAGAATTCACATGTGTGTTGCTATGGTTCTCTTGAAGCGAGTTAAGTGGAAAGCTTTTATATGATGAAGTGTTAGTCCATTAGTAGTTCTGTAGTTATGATGAAGATCGTGTTATATCGTATGTTGGCATGTTGGTTGCAGTGAGTCGTATGGAATTTGAAAGTGAGAATCAAGGTTACGGTTCGATGTTGACAAGGATGGCACGAGCTCGAATGAGCAAAAAGGAGTTTAGATATTTAAAGTAAGTTGGTATGGTCTTCAGTGTCACATGAGATCGGTGCCTTGTGCAAGAAGCTTCGTGTATTGATTTGTGGATTCTTAATTTGCCTTATAACATTGTATGGCTGGTGGTGAGGTTGTGCACACTTGTTACATGGTGCGGAAGGTTGTGGGAGTGTGCCAACAGGAAGATTGTACAGGTGTGGCCGGTAGTCACTTGATTGATTAAAGACTTAAACCAAATATGAAGGTTGTGAAAATCTCGTTTATTTGAGAATATATGCCTGGAGGGCGCTTAGTCTATTAAGTTGTGGACTGTGGAGGATTTCCCCAGTTATGATGGTTGTTCTTATGCGTTATGAAAGAAATAAGAGTTATTATGGACCTTGGAAAGGTTATTAGCCTAGTCAGTGCGACCAGAATTAGCTTGAGGTCGGTGGATGTATTCAAATGTGAATATGGGCTCTACATCAGGCCAAACATACCCATTTCAGTAATGCGCTCCTTATGGAGGAGTAGTCAGGGTGTTATTTCATTGTCATATATTTCATGTAGTGATACATTGCGCTGTGTGAGTTGTGAGATGGCTTGAGAAATTGTTTATGTGTTGAGGATCCACGTAGAAATGATGTTATATGAGCCAAATGGCTCTTGAGATTCAGATTGTTTACCGCACCTCAGTTGTGCTTGAGTTCTGTAGCTTATAGCGCTATATGTCCCCTCGGGGATGGTATTATGCACTTAGCGTGCTTGTGACCAAAATTCAGTATTTTAATGTAATAAGCAAATTTAGCTCGATATGCATCTCCTTGTATGAGATCTATGTGTGGATTAGGTGGCACGACGGCATGGGTATGTTATTTGGATCGGGTTGCGCGCCGCAACAGCATGATGTTGAGTATAGTTTTTTATATGCTATTTTTGTATGTCTTGCTTCCTGTTTCTAAGGAAAGTTCGTATTAGTGCGTGAGTTAGGTAATTCCTTCCAGAGTTCATTTTCCTTTTGTATCGCATTCGAATTGGTAGCCTATTGGCACATTGTGGCATCATATATGACTTTTGATTATGTCTGGGGTGGCTTATTGCCTGAGCAGTTCGTACTGGGTGAGACGAGATAATTGGATTTAGGATCAGTGCAATTTGATTATAGGAAATACATTAAGAAGTTAAGGCCATTATTCGGTTCAGAATGAAGTGATGGTTCTCGTCAGGAGCATAGACCCAAATGATTTGTTAATCCGGTAGTTGGTTATGAATTTCTACACATCTCTTCCATCGTGGCAATATTATAAGAGCTAGAGTAAGGCCTAAGTAGGTCATAAGGTGCAATGAGAGCATCAGATTCGTGCGATTTTGGTTTATTTAATCAGAGAATGTCATTGTGGTTTTCAGAGTAAAGTGATGCAGGGTGTGAATTCAGCAAAATTGTGCAGTCATGTTTGGGGTACAGCGTGTAGTGATTGATATGATGAGCGTGTGTTGGAAATAAGCCTAGTATAGAATTCTGGATGTTGGAATGGGACTCTAAGGCTTATTTGCTTGAATAAAAGGAAATATCTTCAAAATTGATCGAGCTAATGTGCTCAACTGAGTTGTGGTAGCACGGGAAGGTACATGAGGTGTAAAACAGTAATTTCAGACTACTTCAGTGTAGTTCTCAGCCTGTTCGAGGACGAACGTATGTTTAAGTGGGAGAGAATGTAACGACCCGACCGGTCATTTTGAGCTCTAGCACGTCGTTCCGCAGTCTGAGGCCATGAACAGCTTCATTTCAGGTATTATGACTTGTACACTTGGTCGGAATTCAGTTTCGTGAAGTTCAGAGTTGATTTGGAAAGAGAATTCTCAATTCAGAAGCTTAAAGTTGAAAGAATTAACAAGGATTCGAATTTTGAGTAAACTGCCTTGGAATCGGGATCTGAAGGTTCCAGCAGGTTTGTATGATGATGTCGAACTTAGGTGTATGCCCGGATCGGGTTTTGGATGATCCGGGAACATTTTGGCGCCTACTGTGGAAAGTAGCATTTTGAAAGAAATTTCATAAGTTTGGGTCGAAGTGCATTTCAGTGATATCGATGTCCGTTTGGGATTCTGAGTCTGGGAGCAACTCCGTATGGTGATTCTGGAGTCGGGAGCGCGATCAAAAGTGAATTTGGAGGTCCGTATGTCATTTTGGAGCCATTTGGCTGAAGATAGAATTTTGAAGGTTTTTGAGAAGTTTCACCGGAAGTGGACTTTTTGATATCAGGGTCGGAATCTGATTTCAAAAGCTGGAGTAGGTCCGTAATGTCGAATATGACTTGTGTGCAAAATTTAAGGTCAATCGAACGTGATTTGAGAGGTTCAAACATCAAAAATAGAAGTTTGAAATTCTAAAGTTCATTAAGTTTGGATTGGAGGTCGATTCATGATTTATTGTTGTTTGATGTGATTTGAGGCCTCGAGCAAGTTCGTAACGTATTTTGGAATTGGTTGGTAGGTTTGGTTGAGGTCTCGGGGGTCTCGAGTGGATTCCGGATGGCTAACGGATCAAATTTTGAATTTGAAGAAGGGCTGAAGCAGCTGATACCTGGTGTAACCGCACCTGTGAGGTTTTTGCCATAGGTGTGGAGCCTCAAAAGTGGCCGGGAAGATGCAGATGCAGTATGGGCGGAGGAGAGCTGGGACCGTAGATGCGGTCAGGGTTTCGCAGAAGCGGGACCGCATCTACGGAAGATTGGTCACAGAAGCGAAAGAGGGGCAGCTTAGAGTGGACCGCAGATGCGGTTAGGGTTCTGCAGAAGCGGGACCGCATCTGTGGAAGATAGGTCGCAGAAGCGAAAGAGGAAGCCTGGTGGGGGAACCGCAGAAGCGGTATTTAGACCGCACCAGCAGAACCGCAAAAGCGGTCATAGGACCGCAAGTGCAAAAATTGTTGAAGGCAGAATGGTTGTTTGAAAGTTGGGTTTTGGCCATTTCCTATGATTTTTCTTGGCTTGGGGCGATTCTTGGAGGATCCCTAGAGAGGGTTTTCATCATCAATGACAAGTTAAGTTACCCCCACCTATTTTGAGTTAAATACATCAATTATGTATGGATTTGAGCATGAAATTTGTAGAAAACTTGGGGTTTGAGGGAAGACCTAGAAAATTAGTATTCTTGGAATTTGACCACAATTTTAGGTATGGAATTTAGAGAAAATCATATATTTGAGTTCGTGAGGCCATGGGTAATCTTTATCTTCGAAACTTTTCGAATTCCGGGCACGTGGACCTGAGGGCGTTTTTGTTAACTTTTCAATCGGTGTTAGGAATTATTATAAATTAGATTATAATGAGTACCTTAGCATATATTAATGGGTTTACATAATTATTGGCTAGTTTTGGAGCGTTGTGTATCGATTCAAGTCTTCGGAAAGGCACGGAATGTCGGTTATGGATCTTCAAAGCAAGGTGAGTCTCCTTTCTAACCTTGTAAGGGGGAATTGTTCCCATAGGTGAGTTAATTGGTTAGGTGCTCCTATTTGTGGGGCCACGTACGCATGAGATGACGAGAGTCTGTGCGTAGCTACTATTATGCTATTGTCCGGGTAGTCTAGGACCCAAAAGCATGCTATACTTGGATTAATTTTAAACTTATCGACATTTGAATTGTTTAAATCACCTCGAGTTAGTAAATGAATTTCCACAAAAGATTAAACTCTATTTTCAAAAATCTTTAAAAGAGAATTGGTTTTACTATGGACAATTGTTCCTTGTTGACTACATGATTGACCGGTTGTGTGTGTTTAATTTTGGAACATGCCGAACGCCTCGACAGATTAAATAGATGCATCTATAGGCGCGTCGTCGACCCTCGGCAAATGTACAGTTTATTTCTATTGGATCGGGCCGTCGTCTCGGCATAATATGTGCATGCTTGTATTGCTGCCTTGAACTTATTTAAGTTGTTATTGACTCTTCATGGTTTGAGAATATTTGGATAATAATAAAAAGAAAAAATCTGGAAATTTCCTATAAAAGAAATAATTGTTTCCTTATTTCCTTCTATTGGATTAAAATCATGTTTATAGAAATTCACGATTTAATGTATTATTGACACCATTATTGGACCACTAGTAAGGGTCGAAGTCGACCATCTCGTCTCTATTTCTTCGAGATTAGACGGGATACTCATTGAGTACACGTTGTTTTCGTACTCATACTACACTTCTGTGCATTTTTGTTGCACATATATATGTAACTCTAGCGGCCTACTGGGTATAGCAGCACGGATGATTTTGGGACTGGGTGAGTTGCATTATTCGAGGCGGCCGGCAGCTAGTATAGTCCCTTCCAGTATATTGCATTTACTTCCTGTCCATTGTATTCCGGACAGATGTTGTATCTTTTTTCCTTATCAGTAGATGCTCATACACTTGTGACACCGGGTTCTGCGATGGTTTTGAAATATTTTGTACTAATTGCTTATTATTTAATTTGAATTGAAGAAGTCATCTTTTTATTTATGAAAAATTGAAGAAAAATCTTAGTTTTCAAGATTGTTAAAAATGAGAACTTTATCAAGTAATTTGGGTTGGCTTGCCTGACAGCAGTGTCCGACACCATCACGACCCTTAGTGGATTTTGGGTCGTGACAAGCCAAGTGGCAAACTAATAAATACCAATAATATATGGTAACTTTATTCTATATTTGATTATGTTAGTCAAAATACATATAAAATGAATTTGAATTAAAAGATGATCGTAAATTTTATAGATAAAGTTTTAAAATTTGAATAAAAATAAAAAGAAAAAGAAGTTTATCTATTGTTACCATGTTATCATGCTTAATTCAGTTATGTCACGACCCATTTTACCATAATAGGTCATGATGGCGCCTAACACTATTGTCAGGCCAGCCGATGCGGAAATGTGATTAAGTTCTCATTTTTGCTTTAGTCAAAAGACAGTTATACTGGATTTTTGAATATAAAAGATAAGACCAGTAAAGATCATAAAGTGCTATAATAGCAATACAACCCCAAAATAAATATCTACTACTGTGTGTGCCAGAACCTGGTGTCACAGGCTACGGGCGACTAGTAGAATATACACAAGAGAATAATACACTATCCTACTGTCATGACCCAATTTCCAAACCCGATCGTGATGGAATCTCTTGTGAAGACAAGGTCAGCCAACTAACCCAAATCGTCTCTTTAACATCATTAAACATAAATGAATAGAAAATACAACTTAATGGCATTAAAAGCGGTTAATTACAACCCAACACAACCCGACCAGGGTGTCACAAGTCACGAGCATCTAAAGAAGACTGAACACAACTACTGGGCCAACAATAATATACAGAATAAAATCTGGAATCAAAAGATGAAGTCCGGTACCGCGAACGCTGGCGGTCACCTTGCCCACTACAGTAGTAATAGCTTCAATCAGCAATTAACCCGTTTCCGGGTGAACAATACCTGTAACTGCATGCGGGGTGCAAAGAGTAAAGTGAGTACTCCAACTTAATGAATAATAAAAGTAAATAATAACTGAGCGGTAAGAAAACACGTAAAGCACTCCATCATGCTATATAGGGCAGTGCAAATCTTTGAGAAAACAGTAAAACCGTGAAATCCTTTTAGAAAATATCTAGGCTCAGTTAAAAACCTCTTTGAAAATATCCTTTTCCGACAATTAAGCAAATGAATGCAAAACAGATAGTGCAAGTCAGCATACAAAGTCAGCCCTTCGGGCACAGCACTCCACAAACAAATAACACCAGGGTATCTGGTCAATAGTGCAAGAAGTAGCATGGATGCCAATGAAATGCGAGTGCTGAATGTC
>MU670627.1:2402-40567 GCA_026770625.1 Nicotiana glauca
CGAATGTGCAATTCGGAAGTTTTTAAGAAACTTAGGCTTTGATTTGATAAAAATTGAGGATTTTGATGTTAACGATGGCGTTTTGATGATTCGAGCAAGTTTGAATAAGGGAATAGATCGTGTTTGTGCTTTTGGTTGAGGTCCCGGGGGCCTCAGGGTGATTCCGGGTGGTTAAACGTAGAATTTTGAGTTTGGCTTCAGGTTTGGATTTGCTGGTTCTGTTGTTTCCGCATCTGCGGAAAAGGGACCGCATAAGCGGTTCTGCAAATGCGGCTAAGGAGTCACAGAAGCGGTTCCCTGGGGAGGCTTGGCCTTCCACATAAGCGGACGACTGGACCGCATAAGCGGCATCGCTTTTGCGAAAAATGGACCGCAGAAGCAGTCCTGGGCAAAATGAAGGAAACTACAGAAGCGGAAGAATACCGCAGAAGCGGAAGTCGCATAAGCGACATTTGTATCGCAGAAGCGGAAATAGGCCTGGGCATAATGGTTTTAAAGTGTCATTTTGGTTCCGCGAGTTAAGCTATTTTCCTCCATATTTGAACGTCCTTGGGAGCTTTTGGACGGGAGTTTCCGACGGATTCAAGAGGAATCGACGTTAGGTAAGAATCTTGGCCTTAAAACATGATTATGTTGTGAAATTGGTCTAGAAATTCATGGAAATTGAGCCTAAAGTTATGAACTAGGGCTTGAGTTTTGATAATTCAAATTGGAATTTGATAGGTCATTTGAGCTCGGATTTGGGAGTTCTTGGTATGTAAGGACTCGTGGCAAGTGAGGAATCCGGTAATGTAAGTTTTGTAATTTTTCGAGAAGCGGGCCCGGGGCTCGGGTTTTGCAAATTTCATGAATTTCGATATTTTTCGATTGTTTTCGATTGGGAATTGTCCCATTTGCATATTGTAATGTATTCGCTCTGGTTTTGGTTAGATTCGACGCGCGTGGAGGCCAATTTGAGGGGCAAAGGCGTCGCGAGCGAGGAATTTTACCGGTTCGAGGTAGGTAATACTTGTAAATGATGTCCTGAGGGTTTGAAACCCCGGACTTGCACATCATAGTGTTGTATTGTGGTGACTTTCACACCAGGTATGAGCGTGGGGTAGAGCACCCTTGGGGATTGTGACTTGGTCCATCCCGGTTGTTGATTTTATCGCATATTTGACAAAGAATTATTGATTTTTATCATGATTTGGGCTTATTGCCATACTTGGGCTTCGTGCCAATTATTTGAAATCTTTTAGTGATTTTCCATCACTATTTTCCTCACGAATTGAAATGTTAGTTGAACTCAGTCCAACTGAATTATATTATTTTGCGAACTCAGCTACGTTTATACTCAACTCGAGATTTAATGATATTTAGAATGTTGTTGAGCTGAGCACTATTGCTTTACTGATGCCCAATAGGCTTATGATTATTTTTTGGACTGATTGAGGCCGAGGATATTTGTGAGGATATGTTGAGTGATATGAGGAGGCTTTCAGGCCTCGAGTGTGATGTGTGAAGGCTTTAAGGCCTATTGATATTGCATTTGGGTTGTAGGAGCCCCTCCGGAGTCTGTACACACCCCCAGTGAGCGCAGGGTACCAGGTGAGTTGGGAGTGGGCCCGAGAGGCCGTTGTTTATGTCTGGTGAGTTGGGAGTGAGCCCGAGGGGCTGATGTTGTGTGCTGGTGAGTTGGGAGTGAGCCCGTGGGGCTGACACTATGGGCTGACACTACACTGAAAGTTTGATATTTAGCCCGAGGGGCAAGCTTTTGATTATTCCTTAATTGTTGAAATTGTTGCTTCCACTATTTTAAAAGGAGAATTATCTGATACCTTGTGGGTTTTATTGTATAATTGATTTTATTGCTTGAGATAGCGTTATATTCCAGATATTTTCTAAAGGATTTTCACGGTTTTCCTATTTTTAATAAAAGGGTTGTACTGTCCTTTATAGCATGATGGAATGCTCTTACGTGATATCTTGCCTCTCAACATTATTTACTCTTATTACCACTGAGTTGGAAGTACTCACTCTACTCCTTGCACCTCGCGTGCAGTTGCAGGTAGTGCTCACCCGGTAGCGGGTTGTTAGCAGATTGAAGGTATTACTGTTGTAGCTGAGCAAGGTGACCGCCAGCGTTCGCGGCACCGGACTTCATGTTGAACTTCATATTTTATTTTATATATATAGTCGACTCTGTAGTTGTGTTCCTACATCTTAGTTGCTCTTGACTTGTGACACCCCGGTCGGGCTGAGTTGGGTTGTATATATTGTTAACCAACGTTATTTAAGTTGTATTTTCTATTCGTTATGTTTAAGAATTGTTAGAAAGGCGATTAGGGTTAGTTGGCTGGCCTTGTCTTCACGAGAGGCGCCATCACGACCAGGTTTGGGAATTGGGTCGTGACACTTCACCACCTACCCAATCAGCTAGGGGTGGGGACAGTCATCTAGGGGTCGCCCTAGAGGGGGCGGTCGATCGGAGGTGGATAGACTCGCTTCTATGCACTTCCATCTAGGCCCGATGCGATTGCTTCAGATGCGGTGATTACAGGTATTATCTCAGTCTGCAACATGGATGTTTCTATGTTATTTGATCCTAGCTCTACTTTCTCTTATGTGTCGTCTTATTTTGCTTATTATTTGGATATGCCCTACGAGTCCCTTATTTCTTCTATCCATGTTTCTACACCGGTGGGCGATACAATTGTGGTAGACCGTGTGTATCGGTGGTGTGTTGTGTGTATTGGGCATCTGGAGACCCGAGTAGACCTATTATTATTGTGTATAGTGGACTTCGATGTTATTCTAGGCATGGACTAGTTATCTCCGTGTCAGGCTATTCTTGACCGTCATGCTAAGACAGTGACTTTAGCTATGCCTGGTGTGCCAAGGATTGAGTCGCGAGGTTCGACCGATTATGTTCCCAGTCGAGTGATTTATTTCTTAAAGGCCCAACGTATGGTTGGGAAAGGTTGTCTTTCATACTTAGCATTTGTGAGGGATGTCAGTGCAGAGGCTCCCAATATTGATTATGTTCCAGTTGTGAGGGATTTTCCCGAAGTATTTCCTGCAGACCTGCCGAGTATGACACCGGATAGGGATATAGATTTTGGTATTGACCTGGTATCGGGCACTCAGTCCATTTCTGTTCCAGCATATGGTATGGCACTAGCGGAGCTGAAGGAGTTAAAAGGGCAGCTTTAGGAACTCCTGGATAAGGGGTTCATTCGTCCTAGTGTGTCACTGTGGGGTGCGCCAGTTCTCTTTATGAAGAAGAAGGATGGAACGATGAGAATGTGCATTGATTACAAACAGTTGAATAAAGTACAATTAAAAACAAGTATCATTCACCTTGTATCGATGATTTGTTTGACCAACTTCAGGGAGCGAGGGTATACCACCAGTTGAAGATCAAGGACTCAGATATTCTTAAGACAACTTTCAGGACCCGATATGGTCATTATGAGTTCTTAGTGATGTCTTTCGGCCTAACCAATGCCCCAATAACGTTTATGGATTTGATGAACAGTGTGTTCTGGCCATATCTCGACTCATTTGTCATAGTCTTCATTGATGATATTATGGCATACTCGCGTAGTTAGGAGGAGCATGCATAGCATTTGAGAGTGGTGTTGCGGAGATTAAGAAGGGAGAAGCTTTATGCAAAGTTCTCCAAATGTGAGTTCTGGCTCAGTTTAGTGGCTTTGTTGGGGCACGTGGTGTCTAGAGAGGGTATTCAGGTGGACCCGAAGAAGATAGAGGGAGTGCAGAGTTGGCCCAAACTGTCCTCAACTATGGAGATTTGCAGTTTTCTTGGCTGACGGGTCATTATCGCAAGTTGGTTCAAGGATTCTTGTCTATTGCATCCCCCTTGACCAAGTTGACTCAGAAGGGTATTTCATTTCAGTGGTTTGATGAGTGCGGGGAGAGTTTTCAGAAGCTCAAGACTACCTTGACCACAACTCCAGTGTTAATATTGCCATCAACTTCAGGTTCTTATACCGTATATTGTGATGCTTCGAGAGTTGGTATTGGGTATGTTCTGATGCAGGAGGGTAAAGTTATTGCTTATACTTCTCGTCATTTGAAGCCTCATGAGAAGAACTACCATGTTCATGATTTAGAGTTGGCTGCCATTGTGCACACGTTGAAGATCTGGAGGCATTATCTGTATGATGTGTCTTGTAAGGTGTATACTGATCATCGTAGCCTCCAGCACTTGTTCAAGCAAAAGGATCTCAATTTTAGGCAATGGAGGTGGTTGGAGTTACTTAAGGATTATGACATTACTATTTTGTATCACCCGGGAAAGGCCAATGTAGTGGCCGATGCTTTAAGCCGAAAGACGGTGAGTATGGGGAGTTTGGCATATATTCCAGTTAGGGAGAGACCTCTTGCAGTTGATGTTCAGTCTTTGGCCAATTGATTTGTGAGGTTGGATATTTCGTAGCCCAGTAAGGTATTGGCTTGTGTGATTTCTCGATCTTCCTTATATGAGCGCATCGGAGAGCGTCGGTACGATGATCCTCATTTGCTTGTCCTTAAGGACAGAGTCCAACATGATGATGCCAAGGATGTGTCTATCGGAGATGATGGGGTGTTGAGGATGTATGGCCGGATATGTGTGCCCAATGTAGATGGGATTCGGTAGTTGATTATGGAGGAGGACCATAGCTCGCGATATTCCATTCATCCAGGAGCCGCAAAGATGTATCAGGATCTGAGACATCATTATTGGTGGAGGAGAATGAACAAAGACATTGTGGGATTTTGTAGCTCGGTGTCTCAATTGTTAGCAGGTGAAATATGAGCATCAGAGACTGGGTGGCTTGCTTCAGCGGATAGATATCGGATCACTATGGACTTTATAGCTGGGCTTCCACAGACTTTGAATAAATTCAATGCTATTTGGGCGATTGTGGATTGGTTGACCAAGTCCGTGCACTTCATTCATATTCGTATTACTTATTCCCTCTGAGCGGTTAGCGGAGATATATATCCGGGAGATTGTTCGGTTACATGATGTCCTAGTTTCTATCATTTCAGATAGGGGCACTCAGTTTACTTCACAGTTTTGGAGGTTTGTACAGTGAGAGTTGGGTACTCATGTTGAGTTGAGCATAGATTTTCACCCTTAGACGGACATGCAGTCTGAGCGCACTATTCAGATATTGGAGGATATGTTACGCGCTTGTGTTATTGATTTCGGAGGGTCATGGGGTTCCTACCGCTCGCGAAGTTTATTTATAATAAAAACTACCAGTCGAGTATTCAGATGGCTCCATATGAGGCCTTGTATGGGAGACGGTGTAGATCTCCAGTTACTTGGTTTGAGCCGGGCGAAGCCAGGCTATTGGGTACAGATTTGGTGCAGGATGCCTTAGACAAGGTGAAGGTGATTTAGGAGAGGCTTCGTACAACGCAGTCGAGGCAAAAGAGTTATGATAACATGAAGGTTTGTGATGTGTCCTAAATTGTTTGTGAGAAAAATCTGTTGAAGGTTTCACCCATGAAGGGTGTTATGAGGTTTGGAAAGAAGGGTAAATTGAGTCCACGGTTCATTGGACCTTTTGAGGTACTTCGGAGGATTGGGTATGTGGATTATGAGCTTGCCCTGCCACCCAGTCTGTCAGGTGTGCACCCATCATTCCATTTTTCTATGCTCCGAAAGTATATTGGAGATCTGTCTCATGTTCTAGATTTCAGCACGGTTCAGTTGGAGGGTGATATGACTTATGATGTGGAGCCAGCAGCTATTTTGGAACGTCAGGTTCAGAAGTTGAGATCAAAAGATATAGCTTTAGTGAAAGTGCAATGGAGAGGTCGGCCCGTAGAGGAGGCTACCTTGGAGACCGAGCAGGAGATGCATAGCAGATATCCTCACCTATTTGAGGCTTTAGGTACGTTTCTTGACTCGTTCGAGGATGAACATTTGTTTAAGAGGAGGAGGATGTGATGACCCATCCGGTCGTCTCATGAGTTACCGCTCTGTTTCCCCCATTTCTGCTTCTATTTGCTGTAATTATCGGTTTTATATGTGATCGGGTTGGTTGGCTCGGGTTCGGAAAGGTTTTGAGAAGGTTCGAGACACTTAGTCTCTTTTAAGAAGGCTTAAATTGGAAAAGTCAATCGGATGTTGACTTATGTGTTAGAGGGCTCGAATGTGAGTTTCTATGGTTCGAATAGCTTCGGGAGATTATTTGGGACTTAGGAGCGTGATCGAAATGTATTTTGGAGGTCCGGAGTAGATTTATGCTTGAATTGGCGAAATTGAGATTTTAGCATTTTTCGGTTGATAGGTGAGATTTTTATATAGGGGTCGGAATGGAATTCCGGAAGTTTCCGTAGCTCTGTTATGCAATTTGGGATGTTCGTGTAAAATTTTAGGTCATTTGGACGTGGTTTGGTTGGGTTTTTTATGAAAAGCGGAATGCGAAAAATTTAGAAGCTTAGGCTTGAATTCGATGATTTTCGGTGGTTTTGATGTTGTTTTAGGTGTTTTGAAGATTGGTACAAGTTTGAATAAGGTTACAGGATATGTTGGTGCTTTTGGTTAAGGTCCCGGGGGCCTCGGGGTGATTTCGGATGGTTGACGGGGAATTTGAAGAATTATTGCACCTGCAGATTGTGCTGCTTCTAGTATTTTCGCACCTGCGGATAGGGGACCGCAGGTGAGGTGCTGCATATGCGAAAGATGAGCCGTAGAAGAGGCCAGAGGTGCGTTTGTCAGGAAACTACATAAGCGGCAAGGAGGACCGCATCTGCTATACCGCAGATGCGGATATGGAACCGCAGATGTGGAAATTCAAATTTTAAGTGAGGACCGCAGATGAGGTGGTCGTGACCACAGATGCGGAAATGTTTGGACAGAATATAGGTTAGTTCCTCTGCGACCATTAAACCCTTTTACACCATTTTTGAACGGGGAAAAGGGCTTTGAGGCGATTTTGGAGAGAGAAAATCGTTGTTCTTCATTGAGGTAATGATTTTGGACCCTAAAACTCGATTATTTGTGAGTAAGAAATAAAATATTAATGTTTAATTCATGAAAATCAGTAGAAAAAGGTGAAGTTAGGGCTTGAGATTATGAGTCCTTCTAGGGATGATTTGAGGGGTCAAACAAACTCCGAATTTTGTTATATGTACGGACTCGTGAGATGATGAAGAACATTTTGGTATAAAGTTTGTCTAGTTCCGGGACGCGGGCCCGTGGGTTGGGTTTTGACTGATTTCGGGTTTTGTGATTAAAATCGTTATTTTTCAATTGGGATTTATTCATTTAGCAAAATTTGATGATAAAAATCTGAACTTGGTAGATTTGGAGCACTCGTAAGTTGGTTCGAGAGGCAAGCGTGTTGCAAAGTAGCTTTCGGGCGAGTTCAAGGTGAGTAATGACTTTAAATGTTGTCCTAAGGGTATGAAACCCTGGAATATCACAACGTTCGGCTATGTTGAGGTGAGAAACACGCTAGATGACGAGCGTTGGGTCGTACACCATTAGGGATTGAGACTTAGTCCATCCCGAATGACTATTTTACTGCATATTTGACAGTTAATCATTTAATATTATTATATTTTGGGCTAAATGCCATATATGGGCTTTGTGCCAACTGTTTGAACCCTTAGGGGATTTTAAATGATATTTTCTCATTGTTTAATTTCATATTGGTGCTCAGTCATGCTATAATTTTTACTATTTTCAAACTCAACTATGTTATTCTATTTTAAACACATTTAAATGATATTTTAAATATATTTGAGCTGAGCTTCATGTTTTACTATTGCCCGGAGGGCTTATGAGATTTTGACCGAGTAAGGCCGAAGTCTTGTGTTGTGAGGATACTTTTGGGTCGGGTTGCACGCCGCAACAGTGATATACTGATTATGATAATAAGGCCAAGAGCCTGAGATTGTACGCTACGAGGTGGCTTGAGATTTGATATGAGGCCGAGAGCATGTTTATGATGCCACGAGATGGCTTGATATTGAGCTTGGGCCGTAAGGGGCCCCTCCCGGAGTTTGTACACCCCTAGTGAGTGAGTGTAGCCATTGTGATATGAGATACAGCCCGAGGGGCTGGTATTGTTCTGTGATATTGCCTGAGGGGCTGATTCTGTTGTTACGGTGCCCGAGGGGCAGTTTTTATGGGTTTACTTTTTAGTTGTTTCCATGTATATTGTTTAATTGTTTAAAGGATGTTTGTGAGATTTCATTGCTTAATTGTATTTATTGATTTTGCTATGCCTCTTTTAGCTTAATGTTGTAACTTACTTGATTTTATATTAGTCAATCTTCATTTATTTTTATTACTCACTGAGTTGGAGTACTCACTTTACTCCTTGCAACCCCTATGTGCAGATTCAGACGTTACAGGTCCTGCTCCTGAGGGTTGATAGTTCCAGCAGGTCTTCGGAGATTTACTAGGTAGTTGTTTGGCGATTCGTAGCCCAACGCATTCTCCCTCTATCTTAGTTCTTTTGATTCAGTTATGTAGTAATGGATTAGACTTCAGACTTTTAGTACTGTTTTAGATGCTCATGACTGGTGACACCCCGATGTCGGGCTGTGTTGGTTTTATTTCTGCAACTTATACTGTTATTTGGGATTTTATTTCTATTAAAGACTTTGGTTTTGTTATTTTAACTGCTTTAAGTGAATTGGAAGTGTGTCGGCTGGCCTTATCTTCACGAGAGGCGCCATCATGACCGGGTTTGGATTTAGGTTCGTGATAGCCGGGACCTGAGCATTTTATCAGGATTTATCAAAAATCCATCAAATCAAAGGCAAATAATGTTGGAGCATCTTCTGCTAATGCCCTAGTGGAGTCTCACTGACCTTTAAAATTAATTTTGAGGCTGGGCCTTAAAAAATGAAGACAATGCTGAGGCAAATCTTGCTTTGAATAATGATGATTTTCAAGGCCTCGATGATCTTATCATTAAGTTGGATATTTCTTTGGAGATCAAAACTAAAGTTTGATCATTTTACTAGGGAATGCAATTATGTTGCTATTTTTATTTTCAGTATTTTTGTCTCGTCTAAAGTTATTTTTATTTTCAAGTAGTACTTAAGTTGTCTTATGTTGTCGTTGGTGATGTTAGTTTTTTCATATTTCTCATGATGTACTTTTTTTTAATGAAGAAATTAAAATTCCCGAGTCTTCAATTGGATCCAAGATGAGTAATGAAGATTTATGTCTTTTGGATAGTGCTACAACTCACACAATATTAAGAGAAAATAATTTTTTTTCTTATTTGGTTAAGAAAAAGGCCTATGTTAATACAATATCTGGTAGTACAAAGTTGATTGAGGGCTTTGGAAGAGCGGCCTTAATACTACATGGAGGAACGATATTAACAATTGATAATGCATTGTATTATAGTGAGTCTCAAAGAAACTTATTGAGTTTCAAAGTTATTCGCCAAAATGGCTATCATGTTGAGACATCAAATGAAGGAAAGGTTGAATACCTTTATATTACTACAAAAAAAAAGCGGGGGAAAAATATGTGTACGAAAAATTACCCGTATTTTCTTCTGGGTTGTACCACACAAACATTGATGTGGTTGAATCACATGCCATAGTAAATAAAATGTTTACTACTTCCAATGATTTTATCATTTGGCATGACCGGTTGGGCCATCCAGGTTCTAACACGATGCACAGAATAATAGAGAATTCAAATAGGCACACATTGAAGAACAAGAAGATTCTTCAATTCAGGAAATTCTCTTGTGTTGATTGTTCTCAAGGAAAATTGGTTATTAAACCATCAACAGCTAAAGTTGGGATTGGATCCTCTGCATTTCTGGAACATATACATGGTGATATATGTGGGCCTATACACCCTCCATGTGGACCATTAAAGTATTTTATGATCTTGATAGACGCATTTACAAGATGGTCACATGTGTGCTTATTGTCAACTCATAATATGGCATTTGCGATATTGTTGGCACAAATAATAAGGTTAAGAGCACAATTTCTAGATTATGCAATTAAGATAATTCGTCTTGATAATGCTGGTGAATTTACATCTCGGGCCTTTATTGACTATTGTATGGCAAGTGGAATAAAAGTTGAGCATCTGGTTGCTCGTGTTCATACTCAAAATGGTCTAGCAGAATCATTGATTAAATGCCTCCAATTAATAGCTAGATCATTGATAATGAGGACAAAACATCCTATTTCAGTGCAGGGACATGCTATTTTTGCATGCAACAACACTTGTGCGCATAAGGCCAACCAGTTATCATGAAGTTTACCCATTATAGTTGGCTTTTGGTCAGGAGCCAAATATTTCCCATCTAAGAATTTTTGGATGTACGGTATATGTTCCAATTGCTCCACAACAAAGCACAAATATGGGTCTCCATAGAAGGTTGGGAGTATATATTGGTTATGAATCTCCTTCTATTATTAAATATTTAGATCATACGACAGGAGATTTGTTTACATCCATATTTTGCTTATTGTCATTTTGATAAATTATTTTTTCCAACATTAGGGGGAGAAAATAAATAACTGGAAAAGAGATAAAATGAAACGTATTATCTATCTCATTTGGATCCTCGTACAAATTAATGTGAACAAGAAGTTCAAAAAATCATTTATATGCAAAATATTGCAAATCAATTGCTAGATGCATTTACTAACCTTCCACGGGTTACTAAATCGCATATTCCAACTGTAAATGCTCCGATTCGAGTTGATGTCCCAGCTGGACAGTATGATAATGCAAATGAGTCTAGGCCACGCCTTAAACGTAGTAGACCAATCGGTTCCAAGGATAAGAATCCCCGAAAAATGAAAGGAGAAAATGATCAAGTTGATCATAATATGGAGGGAATTGCTCAAGAGGAGCATAAAGACATAGTAATTGATAATGTCACGACCCAAAATCCACTAAGGGTCGTGATGGCGCCGACAACCCCTGTCAGGCAAGCCAACCATAATTAATTAATTAAATTCTCATTTCAGGACTTATTTAAGGTCACTCTTTTTATACATTAAACAATAGTTTACGAAATCCTCTGAAATAAGGTGAAGTCTTTAGCAAATTTAATATTGATCAGTCTCATAACCATCCCAGAACCCGGTGTCACAAGTACATGAACTATCTCTAAGAAACAATATAATACAACAACGGTTTGGAATAAAGATAGAACATGAGGTAAATATGGAAATCTGAAAGAGACTCTGCCAGATGCGGGTCATCTCGAGAAGTGCAGCTCACCTAAGTCTCCGTATCAACCATACTGTTATGTCCACTAAGCCGCTAAAAATGCATATGCGTGTGCAACAAAAATGCACAGCAAGTGTAGCATGAGTACAAAAATAACGTGCACTCAGTAAGTATCCCGCCTAATCTCGAAGAAGTAGAGACGAGATGGCGACTTCGACACTTACTAATGGTCCAATAATGGTAAATCAATAACACAACGAATTGAGGATTTATATAGGCATGATTGCAATTCAATAAAGTGAAGGAAGAAAACAATTCTTTCTTTCGTAGGAAATTCCCAAATCCTTCTCCTTATTTATTATTTATACATTTATTCTCAATCTGTGAAGAACGATATCACTTCAACAAATTCAAAGGCAAGCAATACAAGCATGCGCAAATCATGCCGAGATCGTATGGCCAGATCCAACAATATTTAAATTGTGCATTGCCAGAGGGTCGAATGGCGCGAACCATAGATGCATCTATTTAATCTATTGAAGCGTTCGGGCCGTTCCACAATAGATAAATACATTCAAACAATCAAATGCATAATTCATCAAGGAGCAAATATTCAGGAAAGGCAAGTTTCTCTTTTAAAAGTCAAGAAATGACATCTAGCCTTTTAGAACTTCATTCACACATTCGATATATTTTAAGTATTTAAAGGTTTGTCAACAAGGTTGCAAGTATTACAAGTAAGCATGCTTTTGGGCCCTAAACTATCCATACTTAAGCATAATAGTAGCTACGCATGGACTCTCGTCACCTCGTGCGTACATAGCCCCCATAAATAGGACCACATAACCAATTAACTCATCTATGAGGACAATTTCCTCTTACAAGGTTAGAAAGGAGACTCGCCTTGCTTCGAAAATCCATAACCGACATTCCACGCCCTTCCGAAGACTCGAATCAATGCTAAATGCTCCAAAACTAGCCAATAATTACACAAATCCATTAATATATGCTCAAGTGCTCATTATAATCCAATTTATAATAATTCCTAACTCGATCGAAAAGTTGACAAAAATGCCCTCGGGCCCACGTGCCCGAATACCGAATTTTTTTTAAGAATAAGTTTACCCATAGTGTAATGAACTCAAATATATAATCTACTCTCAATTTCATACCCAAAATTGTGGCCAAAATCCAAAAAAATACAATTTCTAGGTCTCATACCAAAAACCCACAATGTTTACCAAATTTTCATGCTCAAATGCGCACATAATCCAAGTATTAACTCAATACTAGTAGAGTACACTTACCTCATATTTGGTGGTGAAAATGGTACCTCAAAGTTGCTCCAAAATCGGCTCCAATGGAAGAAATGAGGTTGGAATGAACCCAACCCCCGATTTAAAAGAACTCATTGCCTCCAGTATTTCCGCACCTACGGTCACTTGACCGCTTCTGCGGTTCCACAGGTGCAGTTCCAATACCACTTCTGCGGTCCTCCTCCAGCTGCCCCAGCCCGCTTCTGCGCCGCACCGACCGTATCTGCGATCACGCAGGTGCAAAATTTCCTTCGCACATGCAGCCCCTGACTCCTTCACTTCTAACTGCTTCTGCGGTTCCCTTCCTCGCTTTCTGCGGTGAACCCTCCGCAGAAGCGGTTACACCAGCAACCAGACCCTATTCAACTCATCCTTCAAGTCCCAATCGATCCGTTAACCATCCGGAATCCACCCGAGGCCCCCAGGACCTCAGCCAATCATACCAACCAGTCCCAAAACACTTTACGAACTTGCTCGGGGCCTCAAATCATATCGAAAAATGCTAAAATAATGAATCACATTCCAATTCGAGCTTTATGAACTTTAAAATTTCAAACTTCTACTTTCGATGTTTAAACCTATCAAATCACGTCCGATTGACCTCAAATTTTGTACACAACTCATATTCGACATTACGGACCTACTTCAACATTCAGAATTAGAATCTAACCCCGATATCAATAAAGTCCACTTTCGGTCAAACATCTCAAAAACCTTCAAACTTCTATCTTTGGCCAAATGACTCCAAAATGACCCACGAACGAATTCACTTTCGATCGCGCTCCCAACACCAGAATCACTATATGGAGCTATTCCTATACTTAAAATCCCTAACGGACATTGATAAAACTAAAATGCACATTCACCCAAACTTATGAAATTTTTCCAAAAATGTTAACTTGGTAATAGGTGCCAAAACGTTCCCGGGTCTACCAAAACCTGATCCGGACATACGCCCAGGTCCAAAATCGTCATATGAACCTGCGGGAACCTTCGAATCCCAATTCCGAGGTCTTTTACTCCAAAATCCAATCTTAGTCAATTCTTTCAACTTAAAGTTTTCGAAATGAGAATTCTCTCTCCAAACCAACTCCGAACTTCCTGAAATTCAATTTCGACCATGCGTACAAGTCATAATACCTGAAATGAAGCTGCTCATGGCCTCAAATTGCTGAACGACACGCTAGAGCTCAAAATGATCGATCGGGTCGTTATAGATAAGACCTCACAGCAGGTTCTAGTACCTGGAAATGATGAAATGAGGAGATATCAATAAGTTATGTCTCTACGGGAAAAATGTGGAACATAAATAATGTTGTTGTTAACAACAAATCCGCATATAATGTTGGAGTTGAAATAGTGCAACAAGATAAGGATTTTGAGCCAAAATATATCGACGAATGTAGACAGAAATGATTGGCCGAAATGGAAAAACGAAATTTAAATGGAATTGGCTTCACTCAAAAAACGTGAAGTTGTCAGACCAATAGTCTGAACGCCTGAAGGTGTCAAGCCAGTGGGGTACAAATGGGTTTTTGTGCGAAAATGAAATAAGAAAGCTAAAGTCATAAGATATAAAGCACGACTTGTGGCACAAGGGTTTTCTCAAAGGCCTGACATTGATTATATAGAGACATATTCTCCTATGGTAGATGCAATTATCTTAAGGTATTTAACAAATTTAGCAGTCCATGAAAATCTTGATAAGCGATTGATGGATGTTATCATAGCCTAATTATATGGCTCACCGGACAATGATTTTTTTATGAAAATCCCTGAAGGATTTAAAGTTCTTGAAGCATATAAAATTTCAAGAGAAAACTGTTCAATAAAGCTTCAGAAATCCTTATACATATTGAAGCAATCATGGAGGATGCTGTACAATCGTCTTAGCGAGTATTTGTAAAGGAAGGGTACAAAAATGACTATATTTGCCCTTGTGTCTTTATTAAGAAGTCTGGATCTGAATTTATCATCATACCTGTGTATGTTGGTGACTTGAATATCATTGGCACTTCCAAAGAAAAGGTTGTAGAATGTTCGAAGAAAGAATTTGAAATGAAATATGTTGGTAAGACAAAATTTTGTCTTGGCTACAAATTGAGCATGTACCAAATGGAATTTTTGTCCATCAATCAACATACACTGAAAAGGTTTTAAAGTGATTTTACATGGATAATGCACATCCAATGAGTACCCCAATGGTTGTGAGATCGCTTGATATAAATAAAGATCCATTTCGGCCTCAAGAAAATGATAAAGAGCTCATTGGCAATGAAACTCCATATCTTAGTGCAATTGGGGCGCTGATGTATCTTGCCAACAATACCCGACCAAATATTGCTTTTGCAGTAAGCTTATTAGTAAGATTCAGCTATTCCCCAACAAGAAGACATTGGAATGGTGTTAACATGTATTTAGATATCTTCGGGTAACTATAGATATGGGATGGTTTTATTCTAATGAATTCAAGTCAGAAATGATTCGCTATGCCGATGCATGTTGTTTCTCTGATCCATATAAAGCCTGATCTCAAATAGGCTATTTGTTTACATATGGAGGTACAACTATATCATGGCGTTCAATGAAACAAACAACTGCCACATATTCAAATCATGGTGAGATAATAGTCATTCATGAAGCTAGTCGGGAATGTATTTAGTTGAGATCAATGACTCAGCATATTCAGGAAATGTGTGGTTTTCTTATGAAAAAAGATAATCCAACTACACTATATGAAGACAATGTTGCTTGCATCGCTCAACTGAAAGGAGGATACATCAAATGAGACAGAACAAAGCACATTTCACCAAAGTTTTTTTTTCACGCATGATCTTCGACAAAATGGTAAAATTAATGTTCAACAGATTTGTTCATCTGAAAATTTGGCTGATCTGTTCACCAAGGCATTACCAATATCAATATTTGAGAAGTTGAGACAGAAGATCGAATGTTGCATCTTCGAGAAATAAAGTGTTGTTTTTAGGAGGGGAGTAAGAAATGCTCTATAGTCTTTTTCCCTTAGCCTAGGTTTTATCCCACTGGGTTTTCCTGGCAGGGTTTTTAAAGATGCAACAAATAAAGTGTATACAGATATGTATACTCTTTTTCCTTTACTGAGATTTTTTCCCACGATTTTTTTTCTTAGTAAGGTTTTGATAAGGCGTATTATCTAGTTTTGGATATCCAAGGGGGAGTGTTGTAAAACCTATAGTTAATATGGATGTCCACTACTCCAACTGTTTTCACGCATGGTGTAAATAACCTTCAACTACTCTTCACTATTATGATTGTAAACCACACATCCATAACCTATTCCCAAGATCTTACCCCACGATCTCAATTGTTAATGTCATGTTTAAGACAATCATTTTGTTACCTTCATATGTAATAGTATAAATAGAGGCATGAAATATGAGATGGTACACACTTGAACACTTGATAAAATAAGAAAGTTATCTTTTTTTCTTCTTTTCTACTTATCTACTTGTTTTATATTGTTATTTTGAGCTACGTTTCTTAACAACAGACAAATTTTAGTTTTGTCCCCTTTTAAATCCTATCATCAATAGAGATTTAATTATAGCCTAATCTTTTATTGTAATTTTTTTTATTCGTGACTTCAAAAAACTGAAGTGAATAATAATTTTGCATATTCCGCATCTCGAACTCAGAAAACTTTTGTCTTGGACCTCGATTGACCATTGGACTATGCTTTATCACCATTTTAAGCGGGTTCATCCCTTTTAGTATTTTAAATTATTTTAATAAATTTGCATAGGTAGGTCATATGCGATGTACTTAATTTCAAAACAAAAAAGGTCAGCAGGTGCATAAAGCATTGCTCATTCACGTAGGATCCTGGGAATGCCACACCCTAAGCGGTAGGAGTGTACAAAGGAAACCGACAAACTGCACCAACCCGATAATCCAAATCAAATCGAGAAAAAAGAACCAGACTATGGTTTGGTTTGACTTGGTTTGGTGTTTGAAAAAAAAACCGATCATAATTGGTTTGATTTGATTTTAACTAAAGAAAGTCAACCAAAACCAAACCAACCCAACATTACATATATAGATATTTTAGATATATTTAATATATAAATATACTTATTGTGATACAATTTATAATTATTTCTTAATTTTTTCATAATTTTATCTTTTAAGGTATTATTTTAAAGTTGGACTTAGAACTTTTGAGTATTCCAACAAGTTTTATAGCCATTAATATTAGAAAATAAAATAATGCTAACAAAAGCACAAACCAAAATCAAATCAATACTAATTCTAACAAAAGACATTCAATTCAATACTACGAACCGGAATGTATTGAATATCTATTTTTTGTTTTGCAGTAATTTAGACCAAAATGCATAACCTATTTTTATTTTTCCTTTAGCGTTTAGTTATGAAATTAATAGTCCCTTATTAGTCTACTTATTTTAGCATGACTTAGTACTTTAAATTATATTTATTTTTATTTTGACTTTTTAATTAGCAATATTTATATTACATAATTTTATTGTCTTTATTGTTGAATATTTTAGGATAATGCCATGACAAATCTCATATTTTGTATTATTTTCTTGGAAAATACTTTATATAGTTGTATCTTACTAGGATTAAAGAACTATTTTGAACACAAGTTATATGTTTTGTTATACGAAGATTTTACCGAACCCTCCCCCCCCCCTCCCCGAAAAAAACCCGAATAATCCGAGAAAACCTTGGAAAAATTGATATTGAAAAACCCGAGTTTTATTGGTTTGGTTTGGTCTTTAGATTTAATAATCCAACACAATTAGTTGTAAAAATTGCACGGGGCGCCCTATTTGGGCTCCCCTTTTTAACCTGTAGCCGCTTTGTCTTTCTGTTTGCACCCGTACCCACTTTTTAAAAAACTTCAGCTTCCCTTTCTCCTCCCCTTCTCCTCTTCTTCTTCTTCTGTTGTTAGTTATGCCTTATCTGGAGTTTCACACTCCATGATGTTAATTTAGTGACATATCTCTATTCAAAACGAGGAAAGAAGGAAAAAGCTTTGATTAATTGTGAACATTTCATTTAAAAGGAGTCCAACAGGATGCTTATGAAAAAAGGAAAATGCGAGCATTTACTATATCAGATTTGATCATTTGAAATATACTAAGAAGTCCAATGTGCTATTCTTCCAGTAGCTTTCTACAAAGAGTCATATTTTCTCTAAGACAAATCCTCTTCATTCATTATCACAGATTCTGATAATTAGTTGTAGTTTGTTTTTCTTGTAAGAATCTCATTTATGGTCATTTCATCAGAAAACACATACAGTCTTGTAAGAATAAAAAACTTCTGTCATGGCCCAATTTCCAAACCCGGTCGTGATGGCGCCTCTCGTGAAGACAAAGCCAGCCAACTAGCCCAAATCATCACTTTAACAATCATTAAACATAATGAATAGAAAATACAAATTAATGCCATTAAAACCATTAATTACAACACTGGGGTGTCACAAGTCACGAGCATCTAAAGGAGACTGAACACAACTACTGGGCCAATAATAATATGCGGAATAAAATCTGGAATCAAAAGATGAAGTCCAGTGCCGCGAACGCTGGTGGTCATCTTGCCCACTACAGTAGTAATACCTTCAATCAGCTATTAACCTGCATCCGGGTGAACAATACCTGCAACTGCACGCGAGGTGCAGGGAGTAAAGTGAGTACTCCAACTCAATGAGTAATAAAAGTAAATAATAACTGAACAGCAAGAAATCACGTAAAGCAACCAACAGGCTATACAGAAGCCGGGTACAAATTTCCGGGAAAACGGTGAAATCAATGAACTTTTTAGAAATGTTTCGGCTCAGTTCAAATCTCTTTTGAAAATGGTCTTTTCAATAATTACGAAAATTGTTTAAAAATAGCAGTGCTGATAAGCACAGAAAATCCGCCCCTCGGGCACAAATACCATAGTATAACAGGTAAAAATTCAAATAAGTATGTAAGATGAGCACATAAAAGTTCGCCCCTCGGGCACAACTCAAAACAGTACTAGCCCCTCGGGCTCAATATCAACCGCGCAGAACAGTATCAGCCCCTCGGGCTCAGTCTCAATCACATGGTACAACATCAGCCCCTCGGGCTCACTCCCAACTCACATCAGGGTACCCGCGCTCACTGTGGGTGTGCAGACTCCGGAGGGGCTCCTACAGCCCAAGCGCTATATCATCATAAGGCCTGAAAGGCTGTACATATCAACATGAGGCCTGAAAGCCTTCTCACAAAACACTCGAGGCCTGAAAGCCTCCTCACATCACTTATCAGATCCTCAATCATGGCCCTCGGCCTCAATCAGTCCAAAAATAATCATAAGCCCCTCGAGCATCAATGAAAATGAAAATGCTCAGCTCAAACAATAGTTCAAATATTAGTTAAAACTCAAGGTTGAGTAAAAATATAGCTGAGTTCATGAAACAGTGTAATTCAAATGGACTGAGTTCAAATAATATTTCAAATAGTGAGGAAAACAATGATGATAGCTCACAAGGAGTTCAAACAGTCGACAATAAGCCCCAAATATGGCAATAAGCACAAGTCATAGTGAAAAACAACACGTCATAGTCAAATACGCGGTAAAATCAACAACCGGGACTGACCAAGTCACAATCCCCAATGGTGCTTTACCCCATGCTCGCTATCCGACGTGCAAGTCACCTCAATATAGCATTACGGTGTGCAAATCCGGGGTTTTAAACCCTCAGGATATCATTTACAATCATTACTCACCTCGAACCGGTGAAATCCATCGCTCGCGATGTCTTGCCCCTCAAATCGGCCTCCACACGCGTCGAATCTAACCAAAAGTAGAGCGAATACATCACAATATGCCAAGGGAACAATGCCCAATCGAATACAATCGAAATATAGCAAAAATCTCGAAACTAGCAAAACCTGAGCCCCGGGCCCACTTCTCGAAAAATTACAAAACTTATATTACCGGATATCTCGTCTCGCCACGAGTCTATTCATATCAAGTTTATCAAAATCGGAGTTCAAATGCCCCCTCAAATCCCAAATTTTTCATTTCAAAAACCAAGCCCTAGTTCTTCCAATTTTTACCCAAATTTCCAAGAATTAAAGGTTGATTCTTCAATAAAAATGATGTTTCTAGGCCATAGGACTTACCTCCAATCGATTCCCAGTCAAAACTCTCTAAAATCCCCGTCAAAATCTCCCAAGCTCGCTCAACAATGGTGGAAAATACATAACCCTCGCGGAACAAAATGAATATAAACCCCTACTGGCCTTCAGGGGTTTCCGCTTCTGCGGTACCCACGCCCGCTTCCGCGTAACCGCTTCTGCGGTTTTTATCCACTTAAGCGGAATTTCATTAAACCACAGGGGACGCTTCTGCGACTCAGATTCCCGCTTCTGCGGAACCTCACCTCCAGGCCAACCCGCTTCTGCGACCTTACGTCCGCTTCTGCGACCTTACGCCCGCTTCTGCGGACTCGCTTAAGCGAAACCATTTACGCTTATGTGGAACTTCCCAACTCAGCCCCAGACCGCTTTTGCGACCTATAACTCGCTTATGCGGAACCGCTTCTGCGGCCCATTTCCACATAGCGAAAATACCTGATACCAGCAATATGAACCTGCAACAAACTTAAAAAACTCCCCGTTTAACCACCCGAACTCACCCCGAGTCCCCCGGGACCTCAACCAAAAATACCAACACATCCTAAAACCCCATTCAAACTAGTTCCAATCCTCAAGACACATCAAACAACGCTAAAAATCATTTAATCACATCGGTTTCAAGCCTACGTTTCTTCAAAACTTCCAAAATGCGCATTCAATCAAAAAACCGACCAAACGATGTCCGAATGACCTGAAAAATTGCACACATGTCCAAAATCACCCAACGAAGCTACAACAATTCTCGAAATTCCATTCCGACCCTCAGATCAAAATCTCACCCATCAACCGGAATTCGCCAAAATACTAACTTCGCTAATTCAAGTCTAATTCTACACCGGACCTCCAAAATCACTTCCGGCCACGCTCCTAAGTCACAAATCATCCCCCGAAGCTAACCGAATCACCGAAAATCACATCCGAACCTTCTAACTCATAAGTCAACGTTCGGTTGACTTTTCCAACTTAAGCCTTCCTTAAATAGACTAAGTGTCTCATTTCTTATCAAAACCAGTCCAAATCAACTCTAACATACCATATACCGATAACGAAACATGCTGAAGCATAAAAAGAGGGAAACGAAGTAGTGACACATGAGACGACGGGTCGGGTCATCACATCCTCCCCAACTTAAACCAAACTCTCGACCTCGAGTGTACCTAGAGTTGTACTAGAAGCAACCCAATAGTTGAACGACCTTACCAAGCATAAACCCAGGGTGATCCCTCGTCACCCTATCTCGCATAGGTGCGATAACACAATATAGCTGAAATTTCATAGTCCATCTAAACCATAAACCGTAGGACCACATTGCACTTTCTGAAATCTTACACAAGATCAGAACCTCACATCTTTATTCGGAATAAACCCGAACCAACTGTAATAACCCATACCTACAACCTCGGCTGCAATCATATGATATACCACATATCTCAAACACATGCAGCGATAACTTCCATTCACAGCAGCTGCCCACGACAACCAAATATCGATATAAAATCTCTTGTTAGATAAAGTTTCTTCCCAACTCTTTCATATACTACCCATGATAAATGAAACACACAATAAACTATAACTATTTCCCAGATCAACCATTCATGAGGCCATTTCTCCTCTGGCAATTACCATAGCCGAACCTCGATATTTACCCATCAAACAAGCTGAAATCGAACCCGTTTATATTCATTAATGATCCCTACGATCTCCTTTGACCAAACACCATCCTGGTGATATGACACATCAATATGAGCCTATGCCACAGCTTGTATAATATGCGTACCAATAAGAAACGGTCTGAACATACTCAAATCATGACAAATGACTCAAACGAAAGAGCCGTACCTCAAGCTCATCAGTACCATCACAACACAAGGCTGAGACCCCATCTCACATCATAGAAATAGAACACCTAAAGCTACCCCGAAGGGTCATAACTCCACGTAGCCTCGCTACAATGCGCGATCCTATCCAAACATTGTTACACACGAAGCACCTCAAGTCGCTATGCTCAAAATCAACAGCCACGCACAATTTTTTTGATGTCTGAAACCAAAGCAATTCTTTACACTCACAGTGGAACAAATAACATACGACGCGCAACCTGATAGATCATAACCAATACTCCATTTATCGAGTAACACTCAATTACTCTTTCCGCTTGACTTTCTCTATGAATACTCAATAGAACTGCACCATATGTGCCCACATCCAACTAATCATAACGTCTCACAACACAAAAAAAACAACTCGTAGATCTCCCCAGATCACTAACAAGTTCAAAAATGATCGAATCAACCTATCCCTCAACAGTACAACTCGGGGCCAACCAAGCCAACTCAAGCTAAACATGTATCCAATCAGCTTACCAACGAACTCAATATCAAGAAGCCTGAAGCCTGAAGCTAAACACGGAAATCTCCTGCCGGAGTTGTACGATACGGCGCCCGGCACCAAATAAATACCGCAATTCACAATCTCGCCCGACGACATGCCCGACCACAAGAAACGCATCCGAAAAAAAAATCTCTCAATACCGGAACTGAATCAATGGTAGAAACCTTTGCACTGACATCCGCCACGAAGGCCCAATTAAGAAAAACAATATTTCTTAGTCGTCCGCTGGTCTTTGGAATACAAACCACTCTGCTAGAACATGATCTGATGAACCTCGCCACGCAACCTGTGGCATTTTCCGACATAGCCCATAGCACAATAGTCTTGAATAACCCAACTCTGATACAACCAGTCTACACCCCAATATCATATCCAAAATCTAATATATCAAGCAAAGAAAGATCCACTCGGGCCTCCAAATCCCAACAGCCGCTAACGGTACCAACATACACGCTCCACACCACTACATAGTCTATACCTAAGAACTCCCAATCTCCAACTCCATATAGCACACGAATCACTGTACCTAATCCCCAAATTCCATAGTATGAATACATATTACACCTCAAGTACCCAGTCATTCCACGAAAGATATTCTAAAACTCTCATGTGCCATCAAACACACTCAATTATCAGCAGTCGATCTAGCCAGAAAGCACCGCAATACTGTCGTAGTATCATCAGTCTAATCACATTACCCTTCTTCTGATACATATACTCCTGTCAAATCACACATATTCAGTAGTACCATTTCCTTGATTACCTGGGGCTACCCGTTGCCTAAGAATTTTATGAACTTTTTTTCAGAACTGAACTGTAACTCATCTAGCCAAGATCTTCCATCAATCTCGTATAGAAGAAGAATCATTACACATTCCATGCTTCGCATACCCATAGAAAATATATTTATCTCCAAACCACGGTAAAACCCGACAAGAACATCTCTGCAAATTCCATTCGCACAAGCTAAACTGCCAGGACTGAATCCTCTATCCAAACCAAGCTAAGCAAGCTGCCAAAACTCAAGAGTGTTGCTGCAAAATGCCGATAAACGCTCATTACCTCGAACACATACGAAGAATTAATCATACCCTTACCATACCGCTTCGGTCTACTATCAAGTTATTCCATCTATCTAATTTCCCTTCTGATTCATCATCAACTTAATATTTCCCCCTCACTGTAGCATCACCATGCCTCAATCCAGGCTTACCACACGAGACTCGAACATAAGACCACACTGTCTAAGATCCATAGGTCACCGAATACTCTCTCGGTTGTTCCCAGAAATACCACACTCCAGAATACTTTACTTGAAGAACTTCCTGCGAATCTGAATTTGTTACCATTACCTTTCAGATACTGATACATAGGATCCCATAATCGACATAAAAATACCACAAGCCTCGACATTTTCCGATGAAAACATGGTATCTGACCACATACACAACCTTGAGACACCTGATTGTTACATGTAGAATCTTGAACACAATAAACCATTCTCGAGAGTCATTCACTCTTATTCAAGTTGTAAATTACCTGACTTAACGAACAGAACCACTCGTGCCTTATTAGCACTCTGACACCGCATGATATGATCTAATTCCAATACAAACAAACATCTTCCTTCTCTATACACTGAGCATTCTTTGTCAACAACAGCTCAAGGCATCCTATTATTTTCTCACATCTACGAAGCACCATATAACCTTTGTCAAAATTTGGTTTCACTCTTCTGCAACCAGGACTGATTCGCCAGCATACCTCGAAACGAAACCAACATAGCACATAACCGTGCGATCATCTAATCAACAACAACCTCCCCAACTTGGCTCAAAACCATATATCAGGACACACTCAATAACCCATAATACTTTTACCCTAATGATGCCACAATACCATAGTGAGGTTAAACTCAAATCACGCACAAGTTGTGAAAACACAGATCATCTAGTACTGTAATCCTCTACAAATCTCGCATTTATCCCTACATCAGCTGAGTCCACTCTCTTAAGCGACCCAAATTTACAACACATACCTTTCAATTACACATGAGATCCTCTAACGTACACATAAGGAGCATATCACTTAAGAACACCCCACAGGAGATAACCCACCTGCTTCGCCTCAATTTAGTATTTTAGCACACCTTCCACCATCGTATACGTTACACATTCATTAGTCTTCCTGAGTCTGAAATCATGCCGCCGCATGCAATGCACTTCACTTCCCAACTAGGAGATAGAAAATATTCTTCACGCGCCCATATTCGGGCTACACATCAAACCACAATAGGAAACGAATCACTTAACAATTCATCCATTATCCAACAGACTTCTTCGTCACTACCAAGTCATATAATTACATCTCGCAGTACTAACATACTCGTCACATGAATACCAAACCGCCATTCCAGCTAATAGCGACAATACCGAACATATAGGTTCAAAACACTTGCTCACACGATCAGCACCTCAGTGCTCAAACCATAGGCAAGATCCGGCCTCAAGTCCTCTAGACTGGCCTAACATCAAACTCACAGAGATTACATCTCTCCCCTTGATCGGGGAATCACAAGCTATCAAGGTACATATGATACTGAGCGCTAAGGTGCGCATACAAACGCGTGGAAGAAATTTCAAGAGTTTCTTTTCAAGCTGAATTAAGTACGCACGATAAGAATTCCAAGAAAGTGAAGTTTTCCTAAAGGTTCTGCAGCCTCTCGAGGATAAATACAGACGTCTCTGTACCGATCCGCGAGACTCTACTAAACCTACTCATGACTCGTGAGACCTAGTAACCTAGGCTCTGATACCAACTTGTCACGACCCAATTTCCAAACCCGGTCGTGATGGCGTCTCTCGTGAAGACAAGGCCAACCAACTAGCCCAAATCGTCTCTTTAACAATCATTAAACATAATGAATAGAAAATACAACTTAATGACATTAAAATCGTTAATTACAACCCAACACAACCCGACCGGGGTGTCACAAGTCACGAGCATCTAAAGGAGACTGAACACAACTACTGGGCCAATAATAATATGCAGAATAAAATCTAGAATCAAAAGATGAAGTCTGGTGCCGCGAACGCTGGCGGTGACCTTGCCCACTACAGTAGTAATACCTTCAATCAGCTATTAACCCGCTTTCGGGTGAACAATACCTGCAACGGCACGCAAGGTGCAGGGAGTAAAGTGAGTACTACAACTCAATGAGTAATAAAAGTAAATAATAACTGAGCAGCAAGAAATCACGTAAAGCAACCAACACGTTATACATAAGCCGACTACAAATTTTCGGGAAAACGGTAAAATCAATGAACTCTTTAGAAATGTTTCGGCTCAGTTCAAATCTCTTTTGAAAATGGTCTTTTCAATAATTACGAAAATTGTTTAAAAATAATCAGTGTTGATTAGCACAGAAAATCCGCCCCTCGGGCACAAATACCACAGTATAACAGGTAAAAATGCAAATAAGTATGTAAGATGAGCAAATAAAAGTTCGCCCCTCGGGCACAGCTCAAAACAATACCAGCCCTCGGGCTCAATATCAACCGCTCAGAACAGTATCAGCCTATCGGGCTCAGTCTCAATCACGTGGTACAACATCAGCCCCTCGGGCTCACTCCCAACTCACATCAGCCCCCTTGGGCTCACTCCCAATTCACATCAAGGTACCCGTGCTCACTGTGGGTGTGCAGAATCCGGAGGGGCTCCTACAACCCAAATGCTATATCATCATAAGGCCTGAAAGCCTGTACATATCAACATGAGGCCTGAAAGCATTCTCACAAAACACTCGAGGCCTGAAAGCCTTCTCACAAAACACTCGAGGCCTGAAAGCCGCCTCACATCACTCATCAGATCCTCAATCATGGCCCTCGGCCTCAATCGGTCCAAAAATAATCATAAGCCCCTCGGGCATCAATGAAAACGAAAATGCTCAGCTCAAACAATAGTTCAAATATCAGTTAAAACTCAAGGTTGAGTAAAAATATAGCTGAGTTCATGAAACAGTGTAATTCAAATGGACTGAGTTCAAATAATATTTCAAATAGTGAGGAAAACAATGATGATAGCTCACAAGGAGTTCAAACAATCGGCAATAAGCCCCAAATATGGCAATAAGCACAAGTCATAGTGAAAAACAACACGTAATAGTCAAATACGCGGTAAAATCAACAACCGGGACGTACCAAGTCACAATCCCCAATGGTGCTCTACCCCACGCTCGCTATTCGGCGTGCAAGTCACCTTAATATAGCACTACGGTGCAAATCCGGGGTTTCAAACCTTCAGGATATCATTTATAATCATTACTCACCTCGAACCAGTGAAATCCCTCGCTCACGACGCCTTGCCCCTCAAATCGGCCTCCACGTGCGTCGAATTTAACCAAAATCAGAGCGAATACATCACAATATGTCAAGGGAACAATACCCAATCGAAGACAATTGAAATATAGCAAAAATCTCAAAACTAGCAAAACCCGAGCCCCGAGACCATTTCTCGAAAAATTACAAAACTTACATTACTGGATATCTCGTCTCACCACGAGTCTATTCATATCAAGTTTATCAAAATCGGAGTTCAAATGCCCCCTCAAATCCCAAATTTTTCATATAAAAAACCAAGCCCTAGTTCTTCCAATTTTTACCCAAATTTCCAAGAATTAAAGGTTGATTCTTCAATAAAAATGATGTTTCTAGGCCATAGGACTTACCTCCAATCGATTCCCAGTCAAAACTCTCTAAAATCCCCGTCAAAGGCTCCCAAGCTCGCTCAACAATGGTGGAAAATACATAACCCTCGAAGAACAAAATGAATATAAACCCCTACTGGCTTTCAGGGGTTTCCGCTTCTGCGGTCCCCACGCCCGCTTCCGCGTAACCGCTTTTGCGATTTTTATCCGCTTTAAGCGGAATTTCATTAAACCACAGGGGCCGCTTCTGCGACTCAGATTCCCGCTTCTGCCGAACCTCACCTCCAGGCCAACCGCTTCTGCGACCTTACGTCCGCTTCTGCGGACTCGCTTAAGCGAAACCATTTCCGCTTCTGCGGAACTTCCCAACTCAGCCCCAGACCGCTTTTGCGACCTATAACTCGCTTCTGCGGAACCGCTTCTGCGGCCCATTTCCGCAGAAGCGAAAATACCTGATATCAGCAATATGAACCTGCAACAAACTTTAAAAACTCCCCGTTTAACCACCCGAACTCACTCCGAGGCCCCCGGGACCTCAACCAAAAACACCAACACATCCTAAAACCCCATTCAAACTAGTTCCAATCCTCAAGACACATCAAACAACGCTAAAAATCATTAAATCACATCGAATTCAAGCCTAAGTTTCTTCAAAACTTCCGAAATGCGCATTCGATAAAAAACCCGTCCAAACGATGTCCGAATGATCTGAAAATTTGCACACATATCCAAAATCACCCAACAAAGCTATAACAACTCTCGGAATTCCATTCCGACCCTCGGATCAAAATCTCACCCATCAACCGGAATTCGCCAAAATACTAACTTCGCTAATTCAAGTCTAATTCTACACCGGACCTCCAAAATCACTTCCGGCCACGCTCCTAAGTCACAAATCATCTCCCGAAGCTAACCGAATCACCGAAAATCACATCCGAACCTTCTAACTCATAAGTCAACGTCCGGTTGACTTTTCCAACTTAAGCCTTCCTTAAAGAGACTAAGTGTCTCATTTCTTATCAAAACCAGTCCAAATCAACTCTAACACACCATATACCGATAACGAAACATGCAGAAGCATGAAACGAGGGGAGCGAAGTAGTGACACATGAGACGACGGGTCGGGTCGTCACAACTTCAGCTCTAGAACTGAAATTTTTCAGTACAAAAAAAAAGCTTCAGCTCTAGAACTGAAGTTTTCCGGTTACAAAGACAAAAACAGTACAAAAGAAAAACTTAAGCTCTAGAGCTTAAGTTTTATTTTATAACTGGAAAACTGCTTAAGTTTTTATTTTATAACTGGAAAACTTAAGCTGGAAAACTGCTTAAGTTTTTATTTTATAACTGGAGCTTAAGTTTTCCGGTTACAAAGCCAAAAACTTCAGCTGAAGTTTTCCAGTACAAAAGAAAAACTTCAGCCCCGTGGGCTAAAGTTATGTGAAAAAGCGGGTACGCTTGCAATTTTTTTTGCAAAGCGGGCACAAGTTAAAATGTGACACAAAAAACGGGTATAGATGCAAATGCCCCCAATTAGTTTGGTTTGATGATTGTAAAATCGAACCAACCCGACCTATGTACATCCCTACTAAGCCGTATAATGTAGAAAACCTATACTAATGCAATAAATTAGTGGTTATTTTCACTGCTAATGGCTCCAAAAGATAAATTGCTGCTCTTTAATTATCCTCTTAATTGACGAATAGAAAAGCTGGTTAGCCTGCCCAATCACGTTGAATTGTGACGCGCACCATCATATGTGACGCAATCGCTGTTTTCTCCTTTCTGCGCATTTGGTATCCATTATTGTTGAAATTTCGCGACGACTCCTCTCCCGCTTGCCGCTCAATTTCCTCCAATTTTTCAATTTCAATTTTTTCCAGCCCTTTATCTGTTTCTCTACTCCACCGCAGAAAAATTCCGGTTTCACATCTTCTGTATATACGTGTATCTATAGCCGGTATATAATTTGGACGGAGAAATAGAAAGGAGGGCTGGAGGGGGGGCGAGGGCGGAGGCGGGTATAGAGATCGCTGAAAAAAAAGGGGAAAAAATGTCATCGATCGTGGGTTCGAAGCAAGCGGAGCAACTGAAGCAAGATGGCAACAGTTACTTTCAAAAGAATAGATTTGGGGCTGCCATAGATGCTTATACTGAGGTCTTTTTTACTATTAGGTTATATGAAAATATTCCTCTTTATTTCCTTTTCATTACACTTCTAACATATCTGATGCTACTGAATGTTTTATTTTGTAGGCTATTACATTGTGCCCTAATGTTCCAATATATTGGACTAATCGTGCCTTGTGCCATCGCAAGCGAAAGTACGTGTCACAAAAAGAATTTCTTTTGGGCATTTTGATGATGTTATTGTATATGTTTATTTATTATTGTCGTTGTTCGTTTATAGTGACTGGCAAAGAGTGGAGGAGGATTGTAGAAAGGCTATCCAGCTCGATCACAATTCTGTAAAGGTGCTAACTTTGTAACATTTAGCATAAATTAACATTTTTTCCAATGTGGGGAATTCATATAACTATATATGTGTTCTATCAATGTTGATATTTTCTTATTTCCTTTGTTCTTTGGATGGACTAGGTGTGTTTCGGTGTTTAACTAAATTTAGCTTTTCTTCTCATGGATATTAATAATCTTTATGGTGATAACGATTAAGTTTGAAGAAAGAAAATGAAGTGAAATCCTTTTTGTTCTACCGGAGAAGTCATATGCCGAGACAGCAGTTACCTTAATAGGATCACTGTGAAAACAACTCAAATATGGTATTCTTGCAATCTTGCTGTTCGCATAGAGTAATGCTTAGATTAAGTGGAGGTTTTAATGATGTAAATTCTGGAGATTGTTAATTTATTACTGTTTCAAAGGTTCTTGCAACGTCAAAGTTTTAGAAGGATAATTTATCTTATTAGAGCATCCACATAATCACAGATAGAACTAAGCTGAATAATTTTAGAAAACCTATGTTTCTTATGTGCTGAATATATGGTCTTTCTAAGTTGGTGTAGCTAGAAATTCTTTGTTCCCTACAGATAATGACCTAAAGAGTGAATTCTGGGAGTACAGGCCCATTATTACCTTGGTCTTGCATTGCTACAAAAGGAACAGTATGCTGAAGGTGTCAGGGAATTGGAAAAGGTAAGCCATTGTCTCTGACACATGTCTAAATATTTGTCCTGCAACTGTCTATACATCAAATTGGTACTTAACACTTCTGTGGCCGTGGCACTCTCTGGTGCCTAATCTGTATCCAAAATGAAAATGATAATGTGATGAAGTAGGCAACTCTTTCGTGCTATTATAATTTCCTCTTTCATATTCATGCTAGTTTAATCCAAATGCAGCTCTTTAAGTAAGGATGTCGTGTGGCTGCTATTGTCACTGCTCATTTCTCGATAGTTTAACATATGGGTGTCTAACGGGTGGGTCGGGCCGGGCTGGGTAGGGAAATTTAGTAACCGGACGGGTTATAGTCCGGGTCGGTTATGGGTTGGGGCTTACCAGGTTTAACGGGCTCCGGTTCATCTGGATAAAAATTGAACAGTAAGGGTTACAGGTTCAAGGGGCCGGGCTGGGTTAGTATTATTATTATTATTATTTTGTATTTTGTATAACTATTGTAAGTTAAATTAATGTAAAGTAAAAATATAAAGTATACAATGTAGGGGTTAGAAAATGTAGCAAAAATATTAAAATTATCAAGGCCTTCTTCATCATCCACGGTAGTAGAAGTGGTACATTGCATAGTGGTATTAACATTGCCTACATTAAGAGCAGCATTATCAATTATATAATTGTTGTAAATAATCATTTAGCTTGTTCATAGAAACATATATATCTGGGGTTTCAGTTTGGTCCAATCTCCATATAAGTATATAAAACATTCATTAATTGGTGACAATCAGACATCTTAATAGAAGGATTTAAAACAACACCAATTAAGTAAATTAGAGGAATTGGAAAGAAATATTTTTTGAATTTTGCTTGCATTTTTTCAACAGCATCTATATATCTTTCTTTCTTCTTAAATCAGAGAGTAGAAATGAAATTTCAGCTATATGTACTAAAGCCATAGCAACAGTAGCTCCAGAAAACTCAACAATAGCTGTATAAAATTTATGTAAAAATTTAACATCATTAATGACCTCCCAAGTAGTAGTTATTAACATGCGGTCTGGATCAGTACAACGCGCATTAGCAACTTCAGTTATTGAGAATCTATATTTGTAGCAACATTTTAAAAATATATATGTATAATTCCATCTAGTAACAATTTCGTCTGGCATGAATCTGGGTTTAAGGTTATACTGGATACACTTATTCTTAAATTCCTTTATTCTAGATTGTCTATTATTTTCTTGAATAACACCAACTGTTCTTCTAATATGAGTAATCTCAGTTGAAAATAAATCAAGGCCACTTTTAACAATTAAATTATAAACATGACATGCACACCTAATATAAAAAATTTCATCAAGTGGTGGTTGCAAATGCAGTTTTAATATTGAAATTGCGGCACTATTGTTAGAAGCATTATCAAAAGACATACACCATACTTTTTGCTTGAGATTATAAAATTCAACTTCACAAATAGTAGTACTTATAAAGGCAGCAGTATGACTTTAATCTTCATCATATTTAAAAGCGATAATACGTTTTTGCATACAATAATTATCATCAATCCAATGACATGTAATTGTCAAATAATCATTTCCATTAATAGCATGGCCAATATCAGAAGTTAGAGAAACTCTACAAGGAAGGTGGCTAAACAAATAACGTATGTATGTTTGATATTGTCCATGAAGTCTAAAGATATCAGATCTACAAGTACTTCTAGGGATACCTTTAAATAAAGGATTATAAATCCTTCGAATATACATAATAAGATATGATGAAAAAGCAAAAGAAAAAGGTAGACAACCAAAAGCAATCTTTTTTGCTAACTCTCCACGATCCTTCATTTTATCATATTTCATAAGACCTCCAGTAGTAGGGTTTAGAGTTGCTTGATTTCCATCTCCATCCGAGCCCCATTTTATAGGATGCTCAATTCTCTATCATATTTCATAAGACCTCCAGTAGTAGGGTTTAGAGTTGCTTGATTTCCATCTCCATCCGAGCCCCATTCTATAGGATGCTCAATTCTCATATGTCTACTAAGTGTCGCAGTCCCCCCTAATTGTCCTCCAGTCTTATGTTTAAAAGTATCATTACAAAGTTTGCATTTAACTCTATCACTATTCGGTAAGTCTTCAAAAAATTTCCAAACCTTACTTATTTTTCTACGATTACTAGTCGGGGCCACATGTGGTCTACTACTAGCACCACGACTACCACTCTTGCTACCAGTTCCAACACTACTAGGTGTAAGTGGTATCTCATCTTCCATTTCTAATTCATTATCTTCTATACCGAAATTTTTCTGGAATTGTTCATAATCTATATTATTATCAGGTAATGTTTCAGGAATATTTGTAGAGGTATTTAAATTACTATTAGATGCTGAAGTACTACCTCTTTTTTTATTTCCCCGATTAGTAACCTTATTACAAACTCTTTTTGCAGCATTCAACATATTGTAAAAATTTAACAACTAGCAACAATTAAATATGCAAATAAAATAGTAAATAAGAGAAAGAGTTGGAGGGAGTGCATCGAATTCGGCAATAAATTGAGCACTTGATAATTTCGCAACTCCAATGTTACCACAAAGAAACGTCAATTGTTCCAATTTTGAAGTTCAATTGTTCAAACTTCAAATAATAAATACTACGATAAATTAAATTCAAAAAAAAAAAAGAAGAGCCAAATAGTTGATTGCACTTTAAGTGAAGATTGAAGAATGAGAGAATATGAGAATTGAGAGATGAGTGAAGAAATGAGGAAGAGGGGGAGGTATTTATATTTTTTCAAAGGAGGTTAAATTTTAAAAAAAAAAACCCAAAAATTGGGTGAAAAGTGAATTTCAGCCGTTGGGCAACGGCCATATTGTGAAATGGACCGTTGCCAACGGTCAGAAGAGGCTCAAACATTAAAAAAAATAAAAAATAAAATTTGTTACCGTTATACCGGTCCGGGCTGGTGAACCGGATGAACAGTGTTGTTCATTGACCGGGTTTGACCGGTCCGTTTAACCGGTGGTTCAAATGTGAACGGAGCAAAACCCCCTGCCCCTATAACCCAACCCAACCCGGTTCCCTTGAACCGGCCCGGACCGATTCCGGTTTAAACCGGTCTGGGCCGGTCTAGAAATGGGCTGACCCGGCCCGTTAGACAGCTACAGTTTAACATATGAAGTTAGCAGGCCTGATTGTCAGAAAGCAAGTTTCTGAGCCTTTTATCATTTCGTTGGAGTCTTGCATTTTCCATAAAAATGCCTTAGGTTCAAACCTTAACTAAACTTGATCGAATTTCACCCGTATGATTTGACCTATATTGCTCAGACTCTTTGAAAATGTTGGCGTGTGCGTGTCGGATCCTCCAAAAGTAATGCATTTATGGAAGACCCATCACGGGTGCAGCAACATTTTGGAGAGTCTGCACTGCACTCCAGTGTGCTGTTTCTAGCTTGCTAGTGAAGAGCATCTTGGCTTTAACCATGTATTCTTTGCCGTTGGTCTTCCAATATAATTTCCTTTTTAACCAAAGAAGAAGCTTACTCTAAACCTCAGGGATAAGTGCCAAAAACGTCAATTGTATAATAGCATTTGTGTCAGGCAGAACCCTAGCATCCTTCATATGTGTTAGGATCATAATGGTGGTGAATTATTCTAAAAGTCGCTCTATGAAGTTTTTAGAAATAGCTGTCAGGTGAGGTGCAGAGATAATAAAAAGCTAATTATGCTAGAATAGTCGGCTTTATGTTTTTCTTTTGTTTTGATAACGGTTTCGTCCGGGCCAGCTTGTGCCCATCTCAACTATTCCATTAGATAATTGCTATCTCCGCCAGCACAGGCACCGAGTAACTTCGCCCACCAAAGTTTAGGTAGATAAGAAGAAATCATCTAGTGTTTTTGTGTGGGCTGGATTGATGTTTGTTTTTAACTATGATATTTATCTGGGACTTGAGTTCACTTTCACTTCATTTGTAATTAACATATTATGAACCCACTGTCAAAGTAATGATTTTAGTCCAATAGATGAGGGGTGAGTTTGATGGGGAAAATGGTCGACTTGGCTCGCATCTTTTTGTTAAGGGTGAGATCACCGCAGCTTAAAATAGTGTTGATATTCAGGATGTTATTTATTCCGGTCAATGACAAGTGAAGCTAGTGAATTATTTCATTTTACCTACTCATAATGAATAAATTCCTCAAGAAACATTATCAGATAATTGTTTGTACATCGTTGTAGCAAACCTATATGCTCGTTGGTGGTTGCTCTTACTAATAGTCACTGGAAAGGGTAATTCATGTCAGGGGCAGGCCGGCAATAAGTTTGAATCCTGCCACCTTTCTTGTGGATCATCTTGTGGTTACCGGATGGGAATATCAAAGTAGAAATTTGAAAATAAGCATGAAATGTCAATATATGAATTGTTTCATTATTCGTCAACGGTCTTCTCGTTGCATTCACACAATACCTGGAGAAATAACAATAAGATTTCAAGACTAACATTGTGCTAAAGGGATTTTTTGAGTTCAATCCACCAAATGTAAACTACAACCTAAAGATTTCCTCATATGGTTGTGTTCCTAAGGAAAAAATCTAAACCTGTGAAACAACTGAACTCCTGCAAATTAATGCTTCCAGGCTTGGGTTTTGCTTTGACTCCAGTAATCAAACACTTCTCTACTTGATGCTCAAGTTACAATAATGTATGTTACAACATGTTAATTAACATACTACCATCAGTGACTTCAAATCTTGGCATAAGAAACCCAACCATAATTCATGAACTATTCATGGCCACTGTTGTGCTGGCAAAATGGTATCTTAATCTCTGTTCTTAATATGCTAGGTGACGTGATAGACGTTGCGAAAGAGTTTGGGGTGAATCTTTTCCTTTTTTTTCTTGTTAGTACATAGCAAACAAGTCTTGGATAAATCTATCAAAGTTCATTTGTTCTTATGAAGCATATACTAAGATGATTAAAGATATGTAGGATGGTGCTAAGACTCGATGAGGACTGTGGGAGGAGACTTAGAACACTTTCTAGTTATGATGAAGCTGCACCAAGGATCGGTCTTAGCCCGTTCTTATTTGCCGTGGCGATGGACATGCTGACGCGGCACATCCAAGGGGAGGTGCCATGGTGCATGTTATTTGCAGATGATATAGTGTTGATCGACGAGACACGAGGCAGGGGTAGCGCAAGTTTGGAGGTAGAGACCTTGGAGTCTAAAGGTTTCAAGTTGACTTGGACCAAAACAGAGTACTTGGAGTGCGAATTCAGCGAGGGACCCTTGAATCAGGCGTGGATGTGCAACTCGATACTCAAATCATCCCCAAGATGAGTAGTTCAAGTGTCTCGGATCTATTATACAAGGTAACAGGTAGATTGACGAGGATGTCACACATCGTATTGAAGCGGGATGGATGAAGTGGAGGCTTGCATCGGTGTTCTATGTGATAAGAAGTTGCTGCCAAAACTTAAGGGTAAATTTTACAGAGTAGTGGTCTGACCAACCCTGTTGTATGGGACCGAGTGTTGGCCTGTCAAGAGCTCCCATATGTATACGATGAAAGTAACAGAAATGAGGATGTTGAGATGAATGTGTTGGTGTACCAGGAGAGATAAAAGTAGGAATGATTATTCGGGATAAAGTGGGAGTGACATCCGTGGAGGACAAGATGTGGGAGCTGTGGTTGAGATGGTTTGGGCACATTAGGAGCCTGTTAGGAGGTATGAGAGGTTGACAATAGCGGGTTTGAGAAGAGGTCGAGGTAGACCTAAGAAGTACCGGGGAGAGGTGATTAGGCAGAACATGACGCGACTTCAGCTCATTGAGGACATGACCTTTGGTAGGAAGGTGTAGAAGTCGAGAATTAGGATAGAAGGTTAATAGGTAGCTGATGGTTTCCCTTTTTCTTACCGGTAGTACTAGTAGCACGCATGTACTTTCTTATTCTCAGATTTATATTATATTGTGTTGTTTAGTTTGTTTCAGTTATCGTATTCCCCCTTTGTTACTATTTTGGTACTACTTATCCCTCCCCCCTCCCTTTCTTTCTTTTTCTTCTCCTTTTCTCCCCCTTCTTCTTCTTATCCTTCTTCTCCTCCTCCTGCTCCCTACCTTTCTGAGCCGAGGGTCTAATTGGAAACAACCTCTTTACCTTTATTAGGTAGGGATAAGATATGCGTATACACTACCCTCCCAGACCCCACGTGTGGAATATACTGGGTATGTTGATCTTGTTGATGAGCATAATTGAAACTATGATTTAGGGAAGTTCGTTTCGCTAAATTATGATGGTTGAAAGGATGATTTTAGGGAAGTTTGCTTTGCTGAATTATGATACAGCTCTTTTTATGTATCATGTTAGGCGTTAGACCTTGGAAGAGGTGCGAATCCAGGAAGTTACATGGTTGAAGAGATATGGGAAGAGCTTGGGAAAGCAAAGTACTTGGAATGGGAGCATGAATCTACAAGACGCTCCTGGGAACTTCAGAACTTGAAGTAATAGCTCTTGCTTCTGTCACTTATAACTTTCCGTTACTTTATTTTTATTTTTATACCAATTACATAGGTCGTCTCCCCATTATTTTTCTTGTGTAATGTGCCTCAGAGAATCCTGTGAGTTAGCTCTCAAGGAGAAACATATGCTCGATAGTTCTCAGATAGAAGGACTCGTAGATGAGAACTCAACGTCTCTTTTGAAGCAACTGGAAGCTGTAGGCAAAGTTTTCATGAAAGCTGCAGAAGATGATACTCCAACTGAGGTGAGCATTCAAGCATTACATCTTAGTGATTTCTCCCTTTTGAAAGCAACTGCATTGTATTATCGTTTGACACCGAGTATTTTCAGGTTCCTGATCACTTGTGCTGTAAAATCACTCTTGATATTTTTCGTGACCCTGTCATCACTCCCAGTGGGGTTACATATGAGCGGGCAGTGATCCTTGACCATTTGCAGAAGGTAAAATTTGTTTCTCATCACCTTAGGCATCTCAGATTCTCTTCCATTTGTATTATATCAATATTCCTGAATGTGCCAATTTAGGTGGGAAACTTTGATCCAATCACACGAGAACCACTTTATACGTCCCAGTTGGTGCCAAATCTAGCCATAAAAGAAGCTGTACACGCATTTCTGGATAGGCATGGCTGGGCATACAGGATAGATTGAATTTTAATTGGTATGATCGATATCATCTGATGCATGTCAATGATGGTGCTAGTGAAACCAAGAACAGTGCCAGAGGGAAAGGAGGACACGGCTTTTTGTGGGAGTCATCTGGCTAACGGCTTCCAGTATTATTGAATATAACATGGTTTCCCATGTTAATCACAGTTGTACAGTGTAGTGCTTTTGTAATGGCTTGTTGGTCTTCATTAATTGTACAGCAAAACATCACCAGCTTTTTGTGAGATGTTACAGTTAACACTATTGATAAATGAAACAATAGTCTTTTGATATACAGTCTGTTGCTGTGTGAAGAAATTGACAAGCTTGAACAAGCTTCTGACTTGATTTTCCAATATGTCTCCATCACACCAACAGACACAAAAAGAGAGCTTAAAACTGCATTTTCCCCTAGGATATTATGTCTGTTATTAACTACTATTTACTGGTTGCAATTTACTCTGAAAACAACGCCTCAACCTAGCAGTCCTGTATTTCTCTCTCATTTCACTTCACACATCACAATCCATGCAACATTGAGCAGTCTGCTGTCTCCATTTGAGTCTGAAACTTTTTTGATGATTTTTTTTGGACAAAAAGTACATTTTTAATGCTAAAAAAAAAGTTACATAAATAGGTATTTCGCAGTATAATACTGCGAATTACCTTAACGGAAATTTAGCCGTTAAAGTAATTCGCAGTATAAACTGCGAATTATAATTTTTTTTTTTTTAATAATTTGCAGTATTATATTGCGAATTACAGATTTTATTTTTTATTTTTTATAATTCGCAGTATTACTGCAAATTATTAAATTTTTTTTTATAATTCGTAGTACCTTTATTAATTTAGCTCCATCAATTAACTGACATAACAATAATTCAAACACATAAAACGTAGTACTATATTGTGAATTAGTTATTAAATTTTTCTACAGAAAATAACTTTTTTCACATGGGTTTCATCTTTTTTACAATTAACAAATTTTATTTTGGTTGTGTTATTGGTTGCTAAAGTCTGAGTTTATTTTCATTTGCAAAATCTTGTACTTTTATGATAATTAAAATATGTCGAAATCTGAGTTATTTTTTAGAAT